>PVKB01005804.1:6065-84109 GCA_004027205.1 Ctenodactylus gundi
CTGTGATTGGCAGAGTAAGTGATGCAGGTGGCAGAAGTTCACGTGCAACCCAGTGAGCAGTGTTCCACCAACCTGATTTCCCTGTGCCGCCTCCGCCTCCCCATGCCTACACCTTCACTGACCCCTCCATCCTTTCTTTACCGCCCTTCCTTTCCTAGCAGAAAGGCCTCCCCATCCAGCCCTGCGCTGTCAGTCCTCCCTTCGGTCCCCTCCTCTCCCTTCCCTCTCTTCGGTCCTCTCTGCTTCGCTTCTCTTCCCACCCTTCCAGTACCATCCCTCTTCTCCACCCTCTGATTCACGCTTCGATACACAAAGGGGTGTGGGGAGAATTTTCAAACTGGACAAAGTTGACCTTTTCTCTCTCAAACAAGTGCTACAAACAAACACACAGGTTAAATAGGAGTGAAACTGTTGAAAGTTCAACAAGCATCACGTGAAGCCCTGGCGCTTGCCTGGGGAAGAAAGCTGGGCATCCTCTCATCTCCCGAGGCTCGGAGACTGCAGCGCAGGTGGCCCAGGAGCTGGCCCGGCTTAGAACAGTCTACCATCTCTAACAAACTGTAGCAGCTTCTTGGCCTTTAGCGTCTCCAAAACAAATCCTGGACCTTTTAACACAATATTTTATCTTGGTGTTGGGGGCTCTTGCATTCAATTGGTCAATCTTTCTGTGAAAAATCAATAGAGCTCTCCACAACTCCAGTAGCGAACAGGCAGAATGACCCTTATCAAGCAGGTCCAGGGCCTGGTCCCCAGTACCCGCCAGGGGTGATGCCCAACGCCCTGATCTGTTCAGAGTCTGACCTCACAGGTGGGTCTCCAGGTGCCCAGGGAAGCTGAGCAAGCAGCTCACCTCAGGGGAGCTGTGACTGTTACAGAGAGACTCAGGGCCTAGGACAAGAGCTTTCTGGAAGATTAATTCATCAGGATTCCAAAACTGTCAGACAAGTAGGCAGGGGTCCAGGTCCCATGTGAATCTTCCTACCATATGTCATTTAAAACTGGTTTGTCTGGTCTCATGACGTGGCTCAGCCCCAGCCACTCACTTCCTGGTGTGGCCATGGCTCTCCCAGGGCATAAGCCAATCCGTTGCACCCCGAGGCAGCGTAATTCCCCAGTAATCCCATGTGTGCACGTGTGCATGACCCTGGGCTGCAAAAACCTGGAAAGGAGGGGCAGACCTCCCTTGCCTTTAGGGACGAGTGGCGGTGTGCTGGTAAACACTGAGCAATCAGTTCTCTTAACAAAAAAAAAAAAGCTTGGTTTGGGGTGTTTTCTGGCTTCCCTGGTAAGTGCTCTCGCAACCATGAGGTCACTGTGTGCAGGGCTGGGAAGGTGTGAGCAGCTGTGCACCGTGACATTACAACGCCCGCCATGCCGAGCGGGCCTGCACAACACGCGTCTATACCACGTGCCGATGGGGTGGATGGAGACAACTTTGCGAGCACCCGCGGTAGCCTCGTGTCATCAGATAAACAGGAGAGGGTGACTTTTGCAGGTCAATCACCTTTGCTTTTAGTACAATATACTTAACTGCTCTTTTATATAATTTTAATAAGCTCCTCAGCTTTCCCCAGATTCGACCATTTGTGCCAATGGAGCAAAATGGCGGCTACTAAAAATCCCACCGCCACCTCGGAAAGGCTGACTGGGGCTGTTTCTGTTATCATATTGCTTATTATTTTATATTAGTGGGGCAGCCAGACCCCTGATAAGAATTCGAACAGGCTTGTGCTAAGAGAAAATTTGTCACTTCAGAGTATGTGCCAGGATTTTTTTTTTTTCCTGCAAAAGGGGTTGACCAGAGCGATGTGTTTTGAGAGGCAGGCATGTGGCTAGCCTAAGTATAGGGAATGGGGGAGGAGAGAATCGGCAATGGGTCACTCTACACTCTGCCAATGGGAAGTTGTGATGTCACCTCCACCAGGCGCCGCACTGGTGCTAGGGTGCAAACACGCACATGACCCCCTGAGCTGGGGGCCCGATGCGGTTGCCCCGTGGTTCCACCCCACACCCACCCTGCTGGCTCCCTGGTCCCTTCTGTTAGGCCACAGACTCCAGGCCCACATGAGGGCAAGCCTGTTGCAGGGGTGAAATAGGACAATTGTAGGGATGACCACATGGATGCGTCCCTGTCCTCAGCCCTGTGTCATGGGCTTGGAGCTCTTGACCCAGCTAGACTTCAGGCACGGGGGAGGAGGCCCAACCCTGCGCACCTGCTCTGAGGATCACGTGGAAGCAACCCCTTCCCAGAGCCTCTTTCCAGGGAGCATTTTAAGGTCAACGGGTTTAACCATTCACAGGAACTGTGGCCACCCTGACACGCAAAAGTGGATTGTGGGATGCACCTGAGTCTCCAGGAGAGATGGCATCTGGCCCTTGGAGCCAGGGGTGCCCCTCCTACCCCACTGTCCCTAAGGTGCAAGGGTGGCTTTAGGCATACCAGAAGACTGCCCAACCATCCCCACTGATCTGCCCATGAGCCCAGTGCTGAGCGCCCAGGGCCCCGTGGAGACCTCAGGGTATCCAGCCCCCTGCAATGAAGATGTCCCAGGCTAGGAGAGTTGACAGCAGTAGTGATCATGGAACGCTTGACAATTGTGAACCTTCGCCTCTGCTATAGCCACGGTGCTGAATCTTTGTACACTTTGTCTCATCCCTTCAGAATAATGCCATGGGGTGGACATCACCACTTTTTAATATCATCTTTTTACAGAGATGAACACTGAGTCTTGAAAGTTAAATAACTCATCCGAGAACCCACAGTTGGTAAGTCACAGAGCAAGCCAAGCATGTGCTCATGCGAAGCTGCTGTGATCGAAGCCAGTCTGTTGGGCATTGGGCTGCTGGACGCTGTGCTGCCTGTTAACCTGGGGTCCATGAGAGGGAGCAAAGGCCAGTTTCACCCAGCAGTACCAAAGTTCGTAAACAACAGAGTTACATGGGCTTTCTGTTAACCACAGTGATTACCAGGCCCATCCTGTGGGTTGTAGAACCCGCAAGTTGGGTGGGGTCCCGCTGTTGGTGTTTAACAGAGCGATGGTTTCAAGGGAGTTTGGGGAAAGTCCAGGGCATGAAGGACCAAGTGCATTGTCTTTGGCCTGGTGTTCAATACCCCGTCGCCTCTAGGGGGCACTGGCTTGAGCCTGCTGGAGACCCCCAAATGTTTAGTTAGAGGAGACCAGCCTGCCGAAGCAGAGAGTATAAGCTGGAGGAAAGGAAGAAAGGACCATCTGAAGCCCGGTGATCATGGTGAGCAGTGTGCGGCAGACAACGCGTCTAGCACCCGCTTCCGGGGCTGGCTGGCTCTGCTGTCTCCCTGAGCCTCACTTTTCCCATCCGCAAAATAGGGAGAGATGAGCAAAGTGTGGAGGTGAGACCAGACCTGGCCTGGAATGGTGACTCAGTGAGAGGGAGGCCTCCGGCCTCCACATGGCCTAGAATCCTGTGTAGGTGCTGCCACATAACTTTCCCGTGCCTTCCACTTGTGTAAATAGGGAATAGGAATGGGACCTGCCTTGGGGTGCTGTAAGATTGATTGTGAAGTCCTTAGCTTTGTGCTAGAGGAATTGTCAGGGCACTGACGCAGCCTGAGAGGTTACTGTCAGAGAGCGTGGTGTCTGGTAGGTCCTAGTACAGAGGTCCTTCTCCCTCTGGGTAGGAAGCTGAGCCCCAAAGCTGGTGCCTGGCACTTAACCTTCCTACCTGCAGATTCTGGCCACAGGTGAAAAGCCATTTCTCATCTCAGATAGCAAAGCAGGGGCTACCAAGGAGCCCTGGTCCCAATCCAGTCTCCTGTTGCTCCCAATGCTGAGGGTGGGCACACCTATATCCAGGAGAAGGAGGTGACAAGGTTCCCCTGATGGCTGTCCCCTCTCTGAGCTTAGTCACCTCATTGATGGAAGGTTCCATCCCTGAAGTCCTGTGATTCAGTTGAAAATGCTCCTTGACCCCAAACTTCAACTGTCAGCCCCTTTACTTGGAATTCTGGGAGAGAGAGATAAATTCCCTCTAGGAGACTGGGTCCCCAGCATGTCCTCCTTGGCAAGGGACCTTCCTCCAAAACACCCTGTGTCATTTGGATTTCCAGGTGCTCCTGGCTGTGCTTAGCATGTCCTCCTGAAATGACAGTCTTAATCATAAATTCTAATTGGAACAGGAGTCACCTCAATTTATTTGTCATGCTGCCCGACAGCAGGACTGTTCCTAGGAATACATTGAGATGGATTTACTTCCAATTACCAGTTTGACTGAGTTAAAGTGTTGCTAACCCACTACTGTCCCCCGTGTACCATCTGGCTCATGGATGGCAGGCTGCTGGCCTTGCAGAGCTAGTGAGAAGCCATCTAAGCAGGGCAGCCCTTGAAGTGTCATGGACTCAATTTGGCCCAGCCCCACCTGAGTCTTCTGAGGGGCACCCTCAGTAGCTGAGGTTGAGCTACCATTACCTGGGCTGCCCTCCCTCAACATAAAGTAGCAAGTCTTTGGCAGATGCCTGCTTGCTCAGATTTGTGTTAAGGAATTGGCTCGTGTGATTATAAAGACCAGAAAATATGAGCTGAGTAGAGCAGGTGAGACTTCTCTCTTTTTCCCCCAGCTTTTCTTAGAAGGTCTTCACTTGATTCGAGGAGGCCCACCCACATTTGAAAGGGTCATTGCTTTTCCTGAAAGCTACCCAACTGTAAACGCTGATGAAGCCCCAGAGTTCCTTCACGGCGACATCAGGATCAATGCTGGACCCAACCACTGGACGCCGCAGCCTAGCTGAGGCTCTGTGGATTCTAGTAGATCCATGGAACACCCAGACCCCAGAAGGAGCTTGCTTAAGCTTGAGAGTAGGTAGAACACAGAGAGAAGATGAAAAGGAGCAGATGTTGAGGCGTGATCAGAAACTACCGTGAATGTTTAAAATTTTTTAATCTACTAGAGTGAGAGACACACGGCCATGATTCCCCTCCTGACCCGCCCCCCCTCTCAAAAACACTTGTCCCATCAGCCCTGCCACTTTCTGAAGCAAGACTGGAGGCCCCCTTTCACGAGTGTCTTTATTTGTGCTGCCAAGCCTGCCTCACAGTCCTGAATAGATTCAAAGCTTCCAACTTCCACTGTCATTTTGCCTGTGGTGAGGAGCCAGATCTGGTCACGAGGGTGCGTGAGGACACAAGTCTGCCTTTCCGTTAGACAGCACTCAGCAGCAGCATTCACTGTATTTTCAAGCAAACCTCAGTAAGACACTCAGGAGAGGGGACTTGTGTTCCCAGGGCTGTTTTGCCCGAGGTGGGAGCCCTGGTGGCTTGGATACTGAAGGCAGGGCCATCTCCCTCTGACGATCCAGTGCGGGGCTTGCAGTGACTGCTCAGCCCATAGCTACGAAGCGAGAGAGGAGGCAGGAGCTACGGACCTGCACAAACCAGAGGTGAACATTCCCCACTGAGCACCCAGCGGCAGGCACACTGGGGGAACTCAGACCAAAACAGAGCCTCACGATTTCCAATTCCACCAGGCAAACAGGAAAAATGAGATGATCCAAAACGGATGTGTGCAGAAAGCAGCGATGGGGCATTTACATCTATTTAATTAAGGAACGCGTTGTAACCTCTATTTACTTCTGTTTAATTAAGGGATTGCTCATTTCCGAGGCGATGTCGTGCTGGGCCTTCTACCCGTTCTATGATTCAGAGCCCAGTGGAGGATATATGGGAAACAGTTTGGTGATCTTCGTTCGGTCCCTAATGGTGACGGCTTCCTATTACCAAGCCAATAAACTCGCTGCCAGACTTGCAAAAAGAGAACCAGGGGACGTATCAGGAAAATGGTCTTGTCAAGACACAGGAGGTCATCTGTGAGAATGGATGTTGTTCCAGAAGAATTCTGATGGAAATTTAGAAACACAGAGGACTCCTTGCGGAATAACTGACTGACAACTGGTAAAGAAAAAGAAAAAAAGAACAGGATCTCAGAGGCACTCAGATGATACGAAATGTATTTAGCATGTCAAGCAAGCTAAAAGTGCCACCCAAAGCAAAGTGGAGCCAGCAGGGGACAAACCTGAGCCATCCACAAGGACATGGTCTCAATGCCCATGTCAGATGTGGCCCTGGAGGATGAGGGCGACGAGCGACTTGGTGGGGGAAGAAGGAGGAGGGGAGTTTTCCTTGGTGAACGGATGCTGGGTTGTGTCAGAAAAGTTCCGCCATGTCCTGGCACAAGGCCTTCGCGTTTCCTCCCAGGAGGATGGAATTCCACTGTTGACCAAAGCTGCTCTGTGTTTGACCACGTGATGGTGGACTCCCTGGCTCTGCTCCATCACTGCGTGTGGGAGGTAACATGCATCGTGTTGTCTGTGGGCTGCCACAAATCAGGAGGCCACATTAGGTCCTGGTGGACAGAGGCTGGCATGGGGAGGAAGACGGAACATACAGATATCAGAGCCCAGAGGCAGGGACAGCTGTGGGCAGTGATCCATCGCCTCCAATCCTGTTCCCTCCTTCCCCCATCAAAGCTGATCAGCTGCCAGTTCCTCCTGGCTGCCTGGCTTCTGGAAAGGAGGAGAGAGAGTGTCTGTGATGCAGGATGTATGGCTGGTGCTTGTTACATCTGCTGTGGGGTCTTGAGTTCCCTCTCAAATTCTCTTCCCTTTGTTGTTGGGACCTGGACCAGGTTGCAACCCAGCCCCCACTGTGCAGGTAATGATCATGGCTTTGAGAAGAGAAGGCCACACTGGAGGATTCTATGTCCTCTCACAGACCCAGAATGGAGGTGTCCCCTCAGTGCAGTTGCATAAGGAAGACAAATGTCTGAGTTCCTCTAGCTTCTAGGTCTCTGGGTCTGTCAGGACAGCAGCTGAGCTCCCCTCCCTGGGCTATCCCCCAGGGCAAGAGTGCTGTTCCCAAGTGCACCCCAGGATCCCATCATAGGATGCTTCCGCTCTGATCAAGGCCCTGAAAATTTCTTCTTACCAGTCTTTCCTTGCTTAACTTTTATAAATTTCAAGGTAAGCCAAGGCTTTGGTCTGATATAACTTTGGAGCTTTTCACATGGGAGAGGGGGATCATAACAATTCTTATGATGAAATCAATTTATATTAATATGAAACATGAAGGATCAGAGTTGAAAAACTGTCATGAAGACTTTTTTTGAGGCAGGGTCTTGATCAATAGTCCAGGCTGGTCCTGAACTCACTATGGAGCTGAGGCTAGCCTAGAACTCATGACTATCGTCCTGCCTCAGCCCTCCAAGTGGTGGGTTTACAGGCATATACTACCATGTCAAGCTATTAAGTAGTGCTAAGGGATCAAACCTGGGGCCTCAAATTTTCTAGACAAGCTCTAATCTCTGAGCTATGCCTCCAGCCCCATAAAGTCTTAAGATCAGAATACTAGAGACTGAGTCAGGAGGATTGCCATGGGTTTGAGGGCACCCTGGGCTACTTATAAGGTCACCTGAGTAATTTATAATCACTCTAGACAGTTTCTAACCTGTGAAGCTGGGTAAGGAAGAACTAGTTCTCCAATCAAGCTGGACATTGCGTGGTATCCCTCATACTCCTCCTTCTGCCATGGAACTCTGCAGTCCCTGTCTTGCTCTGGGCTGAAATGCTGCTCATCTTTACAGTCCAACTCTGGGGTACTGACCCCAAAGATCCATAGTCCCTCAGCTGTGAATGCACTTCGTCCAGGCCACTGACTGGGGGCATCTGTCCTTGTGCCCTTCAGTCAGCTCTTGGTCCATCCTGAATCAGCCAGGAGCTTGTTCAGGGCACCGGGTGGGAGGCCACCTTTCTTGCGCCCTTCAAGTAGCCCTTGGTCATCCTGAATCAGCCGTGAGCTACTCACAGGCAATAGCAGATCTGCCTCCTCTTCCAGTTCTTCTGCCTTGCTCACACCTGGTATGGGGTCCATATATAGCTGTTGAATGGACTGGACGACTGTCCCTGGGTCACCCTTCCTGTCCCCAAGGGAACAGAGCCAGTTGATGAGGGGAGGTGGCCCCGATGGCAGCCCCCTCTGGTCATTATCCTCTTCTGGTGAATAATGGGGCTTCAGCTCTGTGTCTGATTCTTTGATGAAGATGAAACTATTTAATCAGCTCTGGCTGCCCATCTCACCACCGGCCCGCCTCCCACCCTTCCTGACGAGTTCATTAGCTGGAAGAAAAATTGATGACCTCGTTAGTTCTGCACATTGGCTCACTTAGGACAAACGGGAGCTTCCAGACGTTGCTCAGCTCCCCGTCCACGGTGGGACCAGCCTCACTCTCAGGAATGCTCGGATACACGGTGTCCTTGTTGCACTCATACGACAAGGTTGTCTCACACATTCCTGCTTGAAACAGAACCCTTTCCCTCTCTTAGGGCCCTCCTCGTCTTGCCCGGGAGGAGTGGGCCACTCCCTCACAGGGCTCAGCATGGGCTGCCTTCCACGCCCTCCCCAAATCTTTTGTCCAGTGACACTCACTGAAACCTCATCGCCTGCCAGTTTGCTTCCTGGGCCCCTCTCCATCCGGAAGCTTCGCAGGCTGAAGATCGTCACTAGTTGAATTTGGAAGCAGAGCATGTTGGGATTTCAACCAAGGGACTGGGAGAAGGGAAACAGGTCAGGACCATGGACAGGATCCAGGCAACGGACAGAGGTCGGGACTGGGACCACAGGTGCCTAAAAGTTGGCGGCAGGACCTAAAACATCACATCCACAGACGTGAAAGGCATTGTGAGGTCTGCTGTGCCCAGAGGACAGGTCTGGCAGACAGATGGCTGGTAACGGGCGATCCTTGAAGCTGGGGTGGAGGCTGAACAATTCCTGTTCTTCTTTCTCCCTGACCTCACCCTACTTTCTTGGCAAACTGCTGCTTGGTTTTTCAAGACTGGAACCTCATAAAAAGCCTTTCTGCTGCCTGCCCAGTGCCACTAGCCCTGTCCTTTCTGCATTACCTCACTGTCTTGAACGTATCTTGCAGTGACTGTTCATTGAATGATGGATTTCCTCTGCTTTTCAGAGAGTTCTGGAGAGCACAGAATCTGTTCTTTCCTGTACCCTGGATGCCAGACATCAGCATGGCACCTAAGAGATGCTAAAGAATTAAGAATGATGGCATGGTAGGACTACAGCTTTCCGAAAAGGATGTTCATGGTGGAGGGGGTGCCCATGGGATCAAGGTCCCAGCTACGTGGACTAAGGCCCAAGGCCTAACTTTGGTAATCCTGGCCAAGTGGTGTATGATGCAGAGAAGCTGAGGCACAGGCCAGTCCCATGGGCTGGATCAACCCTACATCTAGAGTTTTGACTGGGTGGTTATTAATAGTTTATGACATACTAAAATATTGTTGACACCAGCTCAGGTGTTCTTTCAAACTGGATGGCTGTGTGTCCATGAGTCAGCTCCTTAGTAACTTCTTTTTCAGGGTTTTCAGTTCTTAAAGTGGCTTTGCATACTACAGCAACACACAACCACATGGCTCATGGTGGGGTGAAATATAGGCACCTGAGACACTGTGGAGCTCCCAGGGGTGAGGGGGCAGCTCCCTGGGTCCATGTGTACCTGGGAGAGGGGAGAAGTTGAAACCCTTTGTTCATACAGGAAAAGTTCACTTGAACTGATGTCAGTAGAACAGAGGAAGGGCGGTCCTTGAAACAATCCCTGGGGGCTCTGGGACACACCTGCCGAAGTGACGGGCTTCCAGGCTAATGCCTGCTGTCCACACAGACCTGCTTGTGGTAGCTTCTGGTTCCCATCTCAGAATTCCTAAATTGCCTATTTTGGCTCAGAGACCATTCTTGAACCCAGGAGTGAGAGCTGGAGTGGGACAGCTGCCCCTTCCAGGATTTGGTCCGTGGAGATTTCCCCGAGGCGAAGCTGGGTGCTCCTCTCCCTTCAGGGGAAACTCACCTGGCAGCCTGGCTTAGAAGGGAGTTGAAGGACAGGGGACAAGGGCCTGGCAGATGCCTAAAGCGGAGAGAGGGCTATGCAGAGGGAAGTGACGCACTCCTGGTCTTCAGAACTTTGGTCTCCTGGTACACAGATCATTCCATGATACCGTGAGGAGACATGAAGGGCTTAAAAAGCAGGAAATGTAACCAGAAATGTGGCAGATGAGGAATCATCTTGATGAATGTTGCTGTTTTTACAAGGTGACCTTGAACTTTACTTCAACCTTCATGTGGTTGCCTCAGAACTCAACTGATGGATGTCAAGGGCAAAGGTTTTATCTTTTTTCTGCATGGGGGTCCCCTGAAATGCCAATGGAAAAGCTGGGCCTGGTGGCACAGGCCTGTTGCCACAGCACTCTGGCTGCAAATATCAAGCCCAGTCTAGGTAACCGAGCAACTTGGCGAGACCCTGCCTCAGAATCGATGACCAAAAACACTGGGCTGAGGATGGAGCTCAGGAGAGGGACCCAAGCGGGGTCTCAGGACTGGAAAATAAAAATCTGGAAAGTGAGGCAGCAGCTTAAGCTATTCTGCTGTCCACCTTCCACTGGGCTGGTTCCCAAGAGGCTGAGCTCAACACCAGGCACTGGGGAGTGGCATCTGGCCACGTGCTTTCTGGGGAATTCCAGGGACTTCATTCAGAGCCACTTATGGCCACCTGGTGTCTCTCTCCCCAAGGAGCAGGAACACACAGAGGGTTAATGGGCTTCTACTCAGAGGGCCCCACCTGGATCCGAGGCCACCTGGAAGCAGAGCCTGGACAGGATGGAGTGTGACTGAGAGTCAAGAGGCAGGACTCCACACCTGAGAGGCAGGTGGACTGGGGAGGGGACCCATGTACCGTAAGGGGTGTTCCCTCTTGTGGGTCACAGAGACCCTCCTCCACAGTCCCCTGTCCTGGAAATATTCCTGTGTACCAGGGTCGGCGCAGGGGCCAGGAGCACCTTTCTACCTGGATTCCACTGTGATGTATCTAACAAGCCACTGTCCTGTTCTTAGTGAGGGCTGGACTGCTCCTTTCCTGCCACCCCTCATCCTCTCAGGAGTCCCAGGGTCCTCCTTGCCATAGAGAGGTAAAGTACCTGGGGAGCATGTGCCCCGCCATCCTGATACCTGGTCTTGAAAGTGCCTTTGAGAATGCAGCTACAGGAATGCCCCCCCAGGATTTCTATGATTTGGTCTGTCTCCAGACGGGACTTGGGACACAGCCTCTCTCCCCAGGTAGGAGGTTGTAGGTGAGGTGGGGGAGAAGTGTCACTGTCCACTGGAGGCTCACGTGGGAGGGATGAATCTTCTGTCGGTTCCTGCTGCTGTGACAAATAACCTTTATGGGGTGGCCAACAACAAAAATCCTCTGCTCACCACTCCTGACGCTCCCCAAGGCCAAGGTACCAGCAGGCTCTGTGCTGCTTGGGGGGCGTGGGGGGGACACCTTTCTATTCATGGAAGGACCTTCTTCTGCGTCCTCTCCTAGAAGGAGCCAGCTGAGTCTTTAGCATCTTTTTAATAAGGACATCAGCCCCATCCACGAGGGATCTGTGTTCATGACTTCACACCCCCAACCCAAAGGCCCCACGTCCTACACCATCATCCTAGGAATTTCTATTTCAGCCTCTGGAGTGGGAGGAGGCATTCAGACCAGGGGCAATGGTCAGTGTGCAGAGCCGTGCAGGGAAGAATTAGGATCCAAAGCAAAGGCTCCAAGGACAAAGGCCCCATGTGACGACACACGAGGGGCGTGGCCACCTGCTTTAGCAGGAGGACAGTCTCCACTGGACCCCTCCACAGCCTGAACCAAGATGACTGCAGGCACCTAGAGGGGACTTCTTATCCCACCCATGTAGCTCAGCTGGCGCTCGCTGGGGGTCAGGCCCTAAGGAGTCTTGGACCCAATTTTTTTTTTCCATTTTTATTCCTGCATATGAGTCACACTGAATATCAGGTTCCACCTTGACATTTTCACACACGCCTGTAACTGGCCAGTTCCCCGCAGTGCTGGACAGTCACCTGCCTGTGGCTCTGAGCTGCAGAAGGGTCCCAGTGTAGATCACACAGGGCAGTTGATTTGGGTTCCCTCCCTTCCCTCTCATTTTTCCTGGTCCTGTGGACAAGAAAGAGGGTCAAGCAGCAAGGCCAGAGAGGTCCCTCGGCCAGAGCAGAGTCCGGCTCAGGACTGGGGACCTCAGTCCCAGTCACCACAAACCTTCTCTCCCATCTTGACCCACTGTCAGTATTTTTCCCCCCTCCGGTACTGGGAATTGAACCAAAGGCCTTCTTCACACTAAGCTACTTCCCCAGTTACTTTTAGATGTTTGAAACAAGGTGCCACTATGCCACAAAGGTGCCCAGGCTGGGCTGGAGCTCGCAATCGTCCAGTCTCAGCCTCCTAGAGTGCTGGGATGGCAGGCTTGCATCCCGAGGCCTGGCTAGTACACATTTTTTACTTAACTATAGTGTCCGCTCCTCAATTTCCACAATGCTCCTGTGTGGAAGGTGCTTAACATCCCCTTGTTCACAAAGGGGCCTTATCCATCACGGGGCGTCTCTCTTGCAGCCGGGAGCTCCTCTCCCTTGGTGAAGCAGAGCCCGCTGCCCTGGCTCCTCTCTCTCCCCCACACAGACTATTAACTTCCCACAGGAAGCCGTGTTTGTACAGCGCTCCTTGATTAACGAGTCCCCAAGGACGCACCTTCCACCTAGGGTATGGGGCTCCGTACAGAACCAGCCCATAAATCATGCCGTGCGACCCTTGAGTGCAGCGGGGTGGCACCTCTGAGGAAGGTAAAGGCCCGGAGGTGCCCGCCTGGGGGTTGACTCTGTCCCGTTTCCTGGGTTCTCTGTATCCTCCGTCTCTTTGTCACGCCCTCTCCTCCCTCCTCCTCTCTCCCTCCTTCTCTTTCCCCTGGATCGTTTGTCCCCCTGGCATGCCTCGCCCCTGCCCCATCACCAGGGAGAAGTGAAACTTAGTTCCCTGCGAGGTTTAACTAGACCAAACATTTTCACTTGAAGCTCAATTGAAGGAAAATGGGATTCCCTGAGCCCTGGCAAGGTAAGCCAGGCCCCAGGGAGCTTGCAGCAGGCGGGTAGAAAGAAGGGAAGTGCCCCTTAAATGTGGATTCTGAAGACTCATCCCCGGCTCTGAATGCAGACAGCCGGCGATTTGCGCCTTCTCCAGGGGTCAGAGGCTAGGAAGATCTCCTGCCGCACTCAGCTTCTGAAGGGCTTGAAGCTTGTACTATTTGGGGTTGGGGGAAAGGAAGGGCTTCGCCAAAAAAGAAGTATAACGTTACAGCCACAAAATTAGGCACAAATGGATATGTTTACTCAGAGTGACAATAGAAATGAAAATAAATGATTAATGTGAGGTCAACAGGGCCACAAGCATCACAGAATCTAGAACGTAACCCTCGCCAGCCCGTCATTAACTGCGTGTCCTCAACTGCGCTCCCTTCCCGCCCATCTTTCCCAGCTGCAGACGCTGGCTCTGCAAGGACGGCTCCACAGTGTTCCCTCCAGAGCCACCTCAGGACCTCACCAGCCTTTCCTCCTGGTGGGGTTGACGAGAGCTTTTCACTTGTGGATCACCAAGCCAATCTTTTATTTCAGCCTTACAATTTACTACTGATAATGTCACACAAATGTGAGGCTGGGGCACAGCTCAGCAGTTACAGTGCTTGTCAAGCAAGCGCAAGGCCCCACGTCTGATTCCCACACACCGCATAAGCCAGGTATGGGGGCGTATGCCTGCAATCCCAGCACTCGGGAAGCTGGGGCAGGGGGATTGCTGTGAGTCCAGGGCCAGCCAGGCACGGTAGTGAGTTCAGGATCAGCCCGAATTACAGAGAGAGAGCCTGTCTCAAAAAGAAAAAAAAAAGTCACACAATGTTTTGTACTGTTTTAAATTTGGAGAGAACCATACACAATTTCATTTGAGACAGGGTCTCGCTCTGTAGCCCAGGCTTGTCCTGAATTTACTATGGAGCCCAGACTGGCCTTGAACTCACAGAAATCCTCCTGCCTCAGCCTCCTGAATGCTGGGATTACAGGCATGCACCACCATATCTGGCTTATGTAGTGCTGGGGAATTGAATTCAGGTGCTTGAGCTTGCTAGGCAAGTGCTTTAACCACTGAACTTTTCCTCCAGCCCCCAATTTTATTTAAGACTGGTAATACCACCAAACAGTTCAAACCTTCTCTTACAACTATTGGTTTATTTACTTCTGTGGTACTGCCACAAAAACGCCTTCACACTGAGCTATATCTCCTGCCCTTAAATTTTAAGACAGTCTTGCTAAGTTGCCCAAGCTAGGTTTGAACTTGAGATCTTCCTGCTTCACCCTCCCAGAGTGCTTAGACTACAAGCTTGTTCCACGTGTCTTAGTTACTTTTTCTTTGTGATTCAATACCCGACACCCACAAATTTAGGGGAGGAAAGGTCCACTTTCACCCAGTTTCAGAAGGTCACAGTCCATTCAGGGACAGCCAGCAGCAAGGGAAGCAGTTGGCAGAGGCAGAGGTGGAGGCAGCTTCTCACGACATCACATACAGGAAGCCAAGTCAAGGCAAGTTGAGACTAGTCTTCCAAGGAAGGCAGGAAGCAGCTTGTATGTCCTTTCAGGTCTCAACCCAGTGATCAGCCCTTCCTGGATCCAGGCGTGGAAGGTGTGGGAAATCCCCACTACACGCCTATAACGCAATTTACATGCCTGTAGTACTCCACCCCTCCAGAGTAGGCCCCAATCTCCCAACAGCACATGGTTCTACAGACAATCTATAACATTCAAATACATGAGAGTTTTGGGGGACATTCCAGATCCAAACCACAATGCCACCATACCCTGGTTTAAACATCCTCTGAAATAACAACCACTAACCATTTGCTCCAGGAGTTCCCAGCAGGGGCACCTGCCATATGGATTTCATAATGTCTTCATTCACATAGAGATGTGCAAAATATCTGGCTTGATCCGATGTCTATGGCAATGGATGGCTTGTTGCACAAGGTACCAGCTGTTTGCCGTGTTGCTAAGGTTTATGACTGCATTGAACACGAGGACTTTCACACATTCTAAGGCATGCGGTTCCTATCAGAACTTTAGAAAACGTGTTGTAATTATGTGGGCTGGGTTCTCGAGTACGTGTTGATAGTGATGTAGCTTCTGATTGGCAGAGCCAAGACTGGGCCCGCCTCTCAAAGTTTCCCTGTCACCTGTGGCCTATGTGTTTCAGAAGGGGTTTCTACCCCCTAACCTCTAGCATGTGGTGTCAGGTGGCCCGGGACACATCCATGTCCCCCAGCACCTCTCGCCCTGCACCTTCCTAAGCCATTAATGTCAGTGATGGGGACATTCATGGAGGATAACCCTGTTCCGGATGACCTCTAAGGGGATGAGACTCTGCCCTTCAGGGACACAAGCCACAGAGCTCACTGGGTCAAACAACAAAATCTCATCCCTAAGCAGAGGTAAAGACGAATATTATTAACAGATGAGAATGGCTTGCGTTCAACCTCATGCAACTTCTTATTCATTTCCTGAACTCGCAGCTTTACTCCATCGATGTGAAAGTCACTTAGCATCAGCCTGCCCAGTGCACAGCATCTTGGATGCTTGGTTACACTCCCATATTTCCACTAGGGGCTGTAGTCGGTCCATTCCTGGGAAGCAGATCATGCGATCTGGGGTCCTGTGCAGAGCTGGAGTGACAGACACAGAACCGGGTGGTGGAGGCCATTGAACAGCCATGGAGAGATCTTGCGGCTTTGGAACATGGATGGCCCTTCAGAGCTGCTCCACTGACACCCAGGGAGGTTGGGAGTGTCTCTCCTCTGACCAGCCCTCAGGCAGAGGCGGCCCAGGGAGCAGCTCGAGGGGCAGACGACGGGTCCTAGAGAGGACTCAGCTGTGCACCGTGGAAAGCCAGCCCATCCAGCAGCTGGGAAGGTGAATTGCGAGGTCCTGGAGGGGACTCTGAGTGGCAATAACAGGACGTCCCTTCAGTGGACCAGCACGCTACACAAGCAGGACTCAGAGAATTCCAATATTGGACTAGGAAAGGCCAAGCGTGGGGCAGGCACACCTCCATATATGCTGCCACTTGAGATTTTTCTTTTATTTACAAATACTGAGTCCTTCATTATAGAATCTATAGCTTAGACGTTTATCTTTCCAGTGTGATAAATGATTCCCATTCTTTGAAGATTCACAATGGAATTCTCAGTTCCTGAGTATATCACAGGGTCCCCAGGAATATGACTTAAAGCTACAACTCAGGGTGAGTGTGGAGGCTGCTGGTGCTGCCGCTCCCCTAGATGCGGGGCCCCTGCCTGCTTGGATGAGAGCCAGCATTAGGAGGGCCCTTCCAACTCAGGCTGTTTCCCACTGGGATGGCAGGAGTTCTGCTCCCAGAATGCCCCTCTTCCAGCCGTCCCTACAGCTTGTCCCTCTCGTTCAATGGAGGGGGCAGGTGTGAGGAGCAGGATTCAGCTCCTGGCCTGTCTGTGCTGAGAACTCACCTCTTTCTCTCTCCCAGTGTCCCCTAGTTTTAGACCTCTGTGGGCACCGTCTTCCCACTGTTGGGTAAGAGGCCTTCCCCTCCTCTGTCTTACACAGAACCCTGGGATGTGCTGGACAGACCTGCAGGCTGGGTCTCACGACCTCTGCACCAGTCTTGAGCCCCCCTACCTCCTCTCACTTCTAATTAACCAGGCAGCCACCTGAGCTGAGCTGTACATGCGTATAAAACATAGACCACACCTGGCATCCCCAGGGCTAGGTCTGTTCGCTTGCACCATGTTTTTGAAATATCCGAGCCAGCACTTAATCTGGAGATTTGAGCTGGCGCCAAGCCTGGAGTTCTGTCTTCTCCAACAGCGAAGAGGCAGGTGACCCAGCCGTGCACACAGGGGTTTTCACGCAGTAGCCATTGGCCAAAGCAAACAGTTACTGCCTCCGGCTCCCCGCATTCCCACTCTGCTAATGTGCCCTGCCTGCTCCCTGCAGTTGTGCCCCGATTCTGCAGTTACAGCCCCGATATCTGTGGAAGTGACCGGTCATGAAGAAGATCCAGGGGCCTGTGGAGAACTGACCCACAGTGACCCAGTGGTGACCTCTGCCCTGGTGACTCCTCTGCAGCAGGAGGAGACTCAAAAGAGTCCAGAAGACACAGGGGCACAGTTTCTCCTCCTGAACCACAGAGGTGCCACCAAAGGACGTAGGGTGAGCTGCCAGAGAAAACGGTGTTCCTGGTAGGGACCCAAAAAGCACCACCCCAACTCCCCTGTCCCTTTCCTTCCCTGTGTCCTCCCCCAGATTCATTCATTGGAGGTGACAAGAACAGAGGAGGGAAGAGGGGGAGGCTCCTGCATCAGTGAACAGCTTGTCTCAGGAAAACAGCAGAACTGTCTGTGACTTTGTTCACGCTCAGTTCTCATTTTAAAAAGCAAAACTCCCTCACTTGGCTCTCACCAGTTTTAAAATGCAAACATTTCTTCTCGGGGTTTCTAATTGAAGTACGCACCCAACACGAGTCATAGTGGCCGCTGGAAGCTTAAACTACAGAAGCACATTGTTGTGCACGTGCCTCTGTGTGTGTGTGTGTGTGTGTGTGTGTGTGTGTGTGTGTGTGTGTTGGGGGTCTTCCTTGTAGGTTTGGGGTGGAGGGCGAGCACTTCTGTAGGTCTTATCCTTTCGAGTACCTGCGGTGCTGGTGTGTGGGGAGTCGGTTCATTCTCTGCTTTGCCCCTTTCGCCTTTCCTGGGCACAGTGACTTCCTATAACACATACATTTCTTAGTTTAATGGGCTTGTTAGCCTGTTAGAGCTTCTCGGTGGACAGAGCAGGCCAGAGCAAAGAGGACAGGTGCCTTCTCAGAAGCAGCTCAAGGTGGGACTTCATAGGCCAGGGCCTCACCTGCATCAGGAAATCCAGAGGCCCAGGGGGCGGGAAGGGGGGAGGAGGGGCCAGGACGTTTGGATCACCGGAGACTTTCTCCCCCCCTGAGTCTTCTGACTCAAAAACATTAAAAACCCTAATGCAGCTTTATTCCCCATCCTCCTTTAAGCCTTAAATGTCTGTCTTTGGGGCATGGACTGTAATAGACCAGGGCTTTAGGACCAGTTTCTGTGACAAGCAGCCGGTGCTGGAGAAGGGCCCTTGACACCATTCTGACTTAATGCTAGACATATCTGCAGCTACTTGGACAAAATTGACAGTGTCTAGAGTGCAAAGCAATCGCCGCGCTCAGCATTAGGGAGCATTTACTCTTGAGCCGTGCAACCAGACAGCAAATCTTGACCTTTAGGAGTTCAGAGATTAGATCTCGTAGCTGCAGGCGTTGAAGATATTGTTAGGAATTTGTTGCTATTCAAAGCAGATTTCAGGGGTTACCTATGGGTTTAATTCACCGCATCAATCATTTTTTGGAAGGTTCTCTTAAAGCCAAGATAGCTTCAAATAAAAACTAGGATTACTTTTACATTGATTGTGAGCAGTTGCTGAGGAGCAAAGGGGGTTGCTCCCTGGAGACGCGGTTAAAGTTTTCGTGTTTGTTCCTCGGCTGGCTGGAGGCCTGCAGGACTGGGAGAGAGGCCGCGGCTCTGACTGCAGGGAAGGCCGGAAGCGAGGCTATGGATTTGCCCTCTCTGCTGTAGGTTTCTTCAGCCCTCTATCACATTCAGCGCACGGATCTGCGGGTTATCTCAACATGCCCCATTTAAAAACAGGGACCTGGTTAAGCCAACACGGGTTAAACAGGGCTTACTTGGTTGAGCCCATCCATAGAGGTGGCCGGTGTCCTCCTTGTGTGTGGGAGGGTGTGCCCCTTGTATGCTCACATGGAGTGTGTGTTTGCGTGTGTGCATGCACACACAGGCAGCCTCTCCCGTCTGGAGGTCACTTTCCTGGCTCTCTCTGCCCTCTCAGTCCAGGGTTGTCCAGGAAACATTTTGGAGGGTCTCCAGTAAACAAGAGTGCTCCGCTTCTGGGAGCAGGCTTTCCTCTGATCCTTATTGACTTTATTTAACATGCAGTTCTTTTTCTACTCTTTCACTCGATTCCTCAATCTGCAGTTGATTAAACACCTTGACAGCCGATCCCCACCACGGTTTGCCACCTCTCCAAGTGCGTTTCTCTGAGGGAGTTGGCAGGGCTAGATGGGCAACTACACCGATTCCCTTGCACGCGAAAGGTGGTATGAAGCGCTGGTCAAGGCAAGGCGGGCGGCAGCTAAAGAAAGCGTGGGAACCCAGGAAGGATGGGGATGCAAACTCAGATGCAGATGGAGGGCTTTCTACACTCCCACCCCGTGAGGTGACAGGTGTATGACACTCGTGAATGGCTACATGCAGGCCTGTAAGTTTACCTTCTGTCAGAGCCATGTGACATTGTTGTAGAATTGTTCTAGAAAGATCTTAATCTGAAGTTGTCAACAGGTAAAAGCTACATTCCTAGAAAGAAGTGCCGTCATCACGGAAAGGTGCAGCTTGGAAGCAAGTGTTGCAAGCTGTCCAGCACCTGGGAGTTGTGGTAGCAGGTGTATGCCAGGTGAGGTCTAAGAGCCTCATACCTGCCCATTTGGACCTCAACAGAACATCAGTGGGGAAATGCAAAGGAACCCAGTTTTCCTTTCCACCATTCAAGTGCAAGACGCAATTCCCAGGGCACCTTCCCCTGCCCCCATCATTTGCAGCAGAGTTCCTCCATGCTGGGCACCCTGGGAGGCGGGCAGCACTGCCCACTGGGCAGAGAGAAAAGCCAAGACTCACAAAGTGGAAAAAAAAGTTGCCTGAGGTGCCACCAAAGTGCATAGCTGGGATTCAGACTCAGTTCTGTTTGATTTAAGGGTCATTACTGGCACCACCAGGCTCAGCGATGGCTCCCATGTGGGTGAGCACAGAAAGATGCAAACAGCTAGTAGAACTTGACAAATCACACATGATAGGGACTCAACGCACTGGCCTCCTCCAGCGCCTGACCCTCGCCGCTGTGGGTAGCTCACCATGCCTCCCTGACTTGCCTGGTGTGGATGGATGTGCGTGCACATATATGCATACGTTATGAAGAGCGGCCACTAACCACCTCTGTTTCATAGAAATACGTCCACCTGTGTATTGGGAAATAAGGCTGAGCATTTCAGTCTGGCTTCAAAGCCAGCCGGGAGACAGTCACCAACGTCACCTCACTAGGAACTGGCTGCAAGACAGTAGTTTTCACAGGAGCACCTGGCTTTTCTATATACTGAGATCAGGTTTGCATCTCCTAAAACTCAGTGTCAGGGATTCAACTGCTATTTATTTAGGGGGAAAACCTCCCATACCCCAGCAGCTTTTGCAGGATGAGCAACCAGAGAAAGGGCACGCAGCTGAGCCCTAGTTCTGCCCTGAGAGGTTCGTGCTGGGCCAACTTGGACTTGCCGGAATGTGTTTATTTTTTTTTTAAATGTTTATTACTATGGTACTTCATCTTCATTGCAGGAAATTGAAAAAAAGGACACAAATAAGAAAAAAGAAATAATATCCATGCACATTTTTCCTAACCAGAGAGAACACAGCCATCGTGAAAGGTGAATCCTTCCACACAGAGAACTGTACTATTTACAAAAGAGTCACAACGTAGATAGTGTTTGTAGCCAGCTTGCTGTACTGAAAAATGTCTGGATTCTTTCTCTATGTCATTAAACATTTTGTGCTGCCATATTCTAGGGCTGTGTGGTAACTTTCTAAGGGGATCTATCATTGATTATGTTTATTTAGTTTAATAACTTACCTAATGTGTCTGTGTTGAAGGCCCCAGAGCCATAGCAACAGGTATAGCAAGTACACAGCCAGTCCAGCTTTGTTTGGGGTACTGGGGATTGAATTCAGGATGTTTGCACTGAGCTATATCCCTAGAACTTAAAAAAAAATTTTTTTGGGGGGAGGCACAGTCTTGGTAAGTCACCAAATGGCTCAGGGAGGGCTTGAACCCAGAATCCTCCTGCCTTAGCCTCCCAGAGTCCTGGCATTACCATGCCTGACTTAACAGAGGTCTTTTACTTCTAGCCCCCACTGGTCCTTGTCTGCCTAGGTTCAATGCCCCAGCATTACATATGCTGGGCATGGTGGCACATGCCTGTAATCCTAGCACTCAGGAGGCTGAGGCAGGAGGATTACTGTGAGTTCAAGGCCTGCTTGGGGCTCTATAGTGAGTTCAAGACCAGCTGGGACTACAGAGAAAGACCTTGTCTCAAAAAAATGAAAACCAAACAACAACCGCCAAAGGCAGATGCTTTCCTGAAATGCTTCTCTTTTTACCTCATAACCACATACACGCTATCACAACACTCCAAATTACTCACGCATACTGTGCTTAGCGTGTTTACTATTTCAGTGGTTTAGTGGGGAAAGTTGTTATGTAGTTTTTTGTCTTTCTGTTTTAACCACTTTGTTGAGACCCAGCTTATGTCTCATGTGGCTCACTTGTTCTGTGAGCTCAATTCCGTGGCCCTGCTGCTCTGGCAGTTGTGTGGCCAGTGTAACGATCTACAGCAGGACATTTTTACTTCCCCAGGAGAAAGTTCATGTCCATATGGAGTCCTTTCCCTACCTCTGCAGCCACTAGGCTATTCTTACAGGCCACTCCATTGCATAGACTCAGTGCACACGGTCCTCCTGGGGAAACTGAGGCTGGCACAAAGGGGATTCCCGTCATCCTCCTAAGACTGCCCACAGAGGTCCACAGTGGCTTTTCCCTGCACATGCCCAAAGTGAGCGTAGTGCAGGCTTGGGCACCGAGACCGACCCCGGGCTCCTTGACCCATTGGCTCCAGCCAATGCTGAGCTCCTGGGATGGCACAAATCCACACACCGCCTCCGACTAAGCCCAGGAGTGACTTTAATGACTAGCTAGGAATGGCGTGTCATGAACAGACTAATTGCATGTAAAAGGAGCGCTTCTGAAGAGCACGGTGTGTTCCCTAAGCATCTCAAATGCCCCCTGGAGACGCCATGCCCAGCCGCCATTTGCATTATCAATGAAGAGGCAACCTGCCAAGTTGGGTGGGGGGGGGGCGCCCGCCGGCTGCTCCACTCCCCGCACATGCCAGCACAGCGATGTCCGCACTAATGACAACCTCAGGTAGATTTATTCTCTCTGCTCTCTCCATTTGAAGTTGGTGCTTCTGCTGTAATTGTCCCCATGTGCAGGTGTCAGCCCACACAAGGAGGGCTGACGGAATCCATGCCTGTACCCCATTAGGAAACAGCTAGTGCTTTTGTTTTGTTTTGTGATACTGGAGATCGAGCTCAGGGCCTTCACACTGAGCTGTAGCCCCAGCTTGGAGTTTGAGACAGGGTCTCTCCGAGTTGTTAAGTTGCCCAGGCTAGGCTCAACCTTGTGATCCTCCTGCCTCAGTCTTCCAGAGTGCTAGGATTCCAGGCCTTAGCCACTGGATCTGGCTATGCTATTATTGTTATTATCATTGAGAATTAATAACCTCCTTTCTGCTCATTTTGAAAGCCAGAAAATATGCCATAGGCCCCCTGTTCTGAGCCACACTCCTCTCTGAGACAAAGCAGTATCTCTTCCTCCCGCTCTGCTCCTGTTTTGGGGACCAGATGTTTTTTTTCCTTGCTCACTGCTGCCTGAGCTCAGAAGAGATCTACAATCCATCATCTACACCTTACAATGACACTAACATCATTAGACGTCCAAAAGAGAGACTCAAAACCCACGGGTTTTAAACCCGGGATAATTTTGGAGCAAAAGATAATTTGATCCCTGATAACAATATCACACAGATAAAGAGTTTCCTAACCCATGGGCTTTTCTGGGTGTTTGTAAAATTTTATCACATGTTTAAATTTTTATTTCTTTATATCACACTTTATTTTTTATTATGTTATAATTAATATAAATATAACTTTTTGATTAACCAAATCTTTTGCCTTTTTCTGTCACACGATCATGATGATCTATGACTCGGGTGCAATTGTCCGTTGTCAAGGTTATTTATTCCCAGTGGCATTGTTGTCCAAGATAAGGGGCGTGAGCTGTACAGGGCAGTTTTCTGACCCAAGGACAGCACGCGATCGTATGGTGTTGTGAATTTTTTTTTTTTTCACAATCTCCATCCTCACTTATAGAGACAAAGAAAAGGAGGCTCAGGGAAGTTAAGGACTTGGCCTAAGATTCACCCAGCCAATGAAAATGGCGTGGAGGTTGAGATTTCACATCATTTTTCTTCTGGACGCACGCTTTATCGCAGCCTGAAGAGCATGTCCTTGCCCAAGGTCACAGACCCACATTTCAGAGCGAGGCACTGAACCCAAGGTCTCTCTTTCTCTGAGTTATAGGCCTTTTCTACCCCCACCCCACTCCTCCTCCTCTCCTTTAATCTTCCTATGTCACTGTAATTGAAAACTCAGGCTTTGGAATCAATGGTCTGAGTTAAAGGCTTGACTTGACCACGAGTTTCCTAGGATTTTTCACCTTCCAGTGAATGACAGAAGAAACCTGGCTTCCCTACCATGAAGGGGGCAGCCACGATGTCAATTTTAGACGTAGAATCTCCTGCTCATTTACTCAGTGTAAACATGAATTTGTTGTGAGATAGAGAGATCTCAGTTGAACAGATACCTTTAAAAAGGAATGACAAACCAAAAAATGCTTAGGCTCTACCCAGATGTTCTCTCTCCAGGCTGCCCTAGTCCCCACCTCTTCTTGATGTCTTCAGAAAAGCATGGCCGTGGTTGGCATCTAACGCTATACCCCTAAAAGGCCATCCACAGGCTGTCGCCATGAACAGGTAAGAACAATTTCCACCTCTCAGTATTTATTACGAGGGATGTGTCAATGTTTGGGGGGAGGTATGTGGGTCAGCCACGCTTGGGAGTGACTCATTGATCTCTGTGGCAGAGCCCTGGCTTAAGTGTTGAGGGTGCTTTCTGTAACTCCATGAAGCTGGGCAAGTCACTGACCCACCTCCCAGCCCTGTGTCCACAGTCTGGAAAGCAAGGGTGCTAGGAAGGTCAAGTGACCGCAGATTGACCCACCCTTACAACGTTCATTTCCCGCTCCCTGTCCCTCTCAAGCTAGTCACCAGGTTGGATTGGGCAGTTCCCCTGCTCTGTGACCCAGCAAATCCATCCCAGTGGTGCCAGGGGACATACTACCTCTTCCCTGTGGGGATGTGATGTGCCATGAGACTCCCCTGAGCACACCTCCCCTCCCCGCAGCAGCCTGGATGTTCTGGGAGGCTCCCCAAGGTCGTGTCTTCCCACAGGATGGGTCCTCTCTCTTAGCTGGGCCATTACTGTAAGAACGCCTCATTCTACTTCCCCTAAAAGGCAGCTGGGGGTCGCAGGCTTGAGCCCCATCTCAGCTCGGAGCCCAAGGCTTCCTGCTGAGTGTGATGCTTGAAGTGTTACACATGCATTTACATTCAATAAAACCCTTCTGGCTATAATTATCACATTTTCGCTAATATTGAGATTCGAGATGTCAGACTTAATATTTGAGTAAACTCATTAAAGCATTTTTTCCCCTAGCCTTGACAAATAATCTTTCTTACTGAGAGTTTCAAATGTGGGTCCATTTCAGCTGAGCTGATGGACACGAGGAGCCCTCTGAGCAGCACCTGGAACATCTGGCCTGGTTGCTGCTTCTCCCGCCCACCCTGCCTCTCCCACTCCAGCTCCAGGGTGTGTGCTCCTGCTAAGGACAGAATTTTCAGATAGCGTGGTTTTTATTCATCTGCCGAAGAGCACTAGGCGGAATTGCCTCTTACAAGTCTTCTTTGGCTGTGGCCTATCAGATACCAATCGTCGTGCTCAGTAGGGCCTTGGTCCCGTTAAGTAGGGAAACGCTTTGCCGTGTGCTAGAGGACAAGATGGAATCTTAGCTGAGGAGCTCGGGGATCAAGGCGGAGGAGAAAGATTAATTTTTATGCATCAAGTCATTATGGAGGGAAAGGAGGCATTAAAATTGCCAGGGAAGAGGCTGCCTCAGCTGACGTAGGTGAGTTGCATACACAGCCCCGAGGACAAGGATGGCAGGCTCTGTGCTCAGGTTCACGTTACCTGCAAAGTGCCCAGATCTAGGACATAAGCTTGTTTGTACATTGTTCAGGTTTTAAAAGGAATCTTACAGAAAGACATCATTTCCTAGGATTTAGGGGGCCTCTAAAAATATTTTGATTGTTTCCACACGTGCGCGCGCGCACACGCACACACACACACACACACACACACACACACACACACACACGGCTACATTTCAGACAGCTTTGAAAAGACAGAAAAAAGAAAAGTCAAAATAAGAAAAGCTCTCTGTACCCTTCCATCTGATCCCGCAGCCCATCTTGCTGCCATGATTACAAGCACAGGCAAGCGACGCTGTGCCCTGTGTCTTTGGTCACTTAACATGCTGCGGTTGCCCACCCCCTTTTGCAGACTCCCTCAGCTTGAGTGTCCAGTTTACCAAGCACCAGTCTCCTCAATTGGGCAGCATTTAAGAAGCTTCCCTTTTACACACACACACACACACACACACACACACAC
Organism: Ctenodactylus gundi; assembly: GCA_004027205.1. Lineage (NCBI taxonomy): Eukaryota > Metazoa > Chordata > Mammalia > Rodentia > Ctenodactylidae > Ctenodactylus > Ctenodactylus gundi. Next base: position 31,525 of record PVKB01005804.1, read on the forward strand.
ACGTATATTTGCAAACCTGGATTTTGCCTTATTTTGGAGAATAAATTTCCTAACATGGAATTTCCGCATCAAAAGTCATGAATAATTTTAATCTGGCAATGCAAGTTGCGAAAATTGCTTTCTAAAAAAATTACCAACCATCACTTAAACTTTTTTAAAGTCATTTTGCCACATCAAATGTCATTTTAGTTAATTTGATGATAGCCACTTTCTAAATTTGGGGGAGAGATGATTGTTCACATAGTTTCCCTTGAATTTTTTTGGTAAATCCCAAAGCACTATCGATAATGATAATTAATTTCATGACTTACCATCATTTTCAATAAGACCCTCTAATCTTTAGTGCAGCAGTGAGTGTAAGAGAAGGTAGGGGTTGAAGGATGTAGGGCTGTGACAGGTTCCTGGGCTCAAAGATGGGTGGCCCCACTTACCTGATAGATGCACTGTGTGGTTGTGCATGCATGTGTGCAGATGTGTGTGATGTGTGTGTGTGTTTGTGTGTGTGTGTGTTTCTGTGTGTGTGTGGTGTGCTATCTGCATGAATAGAGACTGATACCTTGAGTTTTTAATTGCTTTGTGTAGCCACTGAAAAGCAAATTGTAACTATTGCAACATTTCAATTCTGAAGTGATCACCGGGCTTTTCCTGAGAATAAAGACATTCTGGACATGACTGCACCACTTGTATTACATCTGAGGAGATTAATGCTATTTTCCTGCCACCGTCTAAAATATGTCATCTATATTCAAAATTCCCAATTATCCCTGAACTGTCTTTATAGCTGGGGTTTTTTCCTTCTGCCGGAGTCCCATGAAAGATTATACTTCACTTTTGGTGTTTGGATTCTTTAGTTTCTTTTAGTCAAGAATAATGTACTTTTTAAAAAAAAATCTTTGAAAATGCCAGGCCAATAGACTTGTAAAATCTTCTACTTTCTGATTGACTGTAATTAGTCCCTTATCTATGATAATACCTGTTCTACCTGCCTCTGGATTTCTTGCAAACTAGAAGGTAGATCTGCAGTTTTCATTAGATGTAGGGAAGTAATTTTGCCAGAACAATTCCTAGGAGATCACATTAGTGGAAGGATATAACAGTGGATTGTCTCATGAAGAGTGGCATGATGTTTGATTACTGTTAAAGTGGTGGCCATTAAAATTCCTTAGTTAGGAATATGTTTTTCTCTTCACAGTTTGATGTTGTTTGGATCTGGAATATCCTCCAAAAGTCTCATGTATTTGGATATTATGGATCATCTATGGAACCATGTACTGTTGAAAGACTAGGGCCTGGTCTGGAGGGGTGGATTATGGTTATGTAGTAGAATACAGGCATGTGAATTGGATTTCAGTTTGTGGGTTGAATTACAGACATGTGGTGCATTAGAACCACACTTGGCAGGGGCAGAACACCGAGGTTGGACCCGGAAGGGGCGGATCCCTGGGACAGGACCTGGAAATGTATATATGCTGCTACCTTCCTCTGGTACTTGAGTTGGCTTCCTTTTTGCTGTGCTGTGAGGAACTGCCCCCTCCTCCGCCTCTGCCATGCCTTCCACTGTTGCCAGCTGCCCGTGGACAAACTGCGACCTTCTGAAACTGTGGAGCTAAAACAAACTTCTCCTCCTCAAATTTGTGGATGTTGGGTATTGAGTCACAGCAACAAAAGAGTAACTAAGACACAGTTAGTATGTAGTCTGTGGGTTCTTGATTTGATACCTCATAAATACAATATTCCCCAATAATGTTTTTCTTGTCTTTACGAAATGTGATTTAAAAAACATTCAGTCAATGCTGTTGAGTGCCATCAGACAGAAAGGCAGGCTTGTAATAAACATGGTAGTGTGTCCCCATCTACCCACTCACCGGATCTGGCACCATCCAACTTCTGGCTCTCCCACAAAATCAAAGTAATCATGAAAAGTCAATGTATTCAATCAGTTCAGGATACGGAAGCAGCCACAACAGAGCAACTGGGCACTCGTGAAAGAGGGGACTTCCAGAAGCGCTCCAGAAAGTGACGAGAATGATGGGTGAGTACGTGGCAGTGTATCCTTTGCTGTGATACATTTTTTAAAAATTTAAACATTTCCCATAGTATCTACCATACGTTTTATGGAAGATTTTTGCATCAACTGCTAAATTTGAAGTGAATTGGACAAAATGGTGAATTTTGTTAAAATGTTCATATCTCTTCTCAAATTGCAGTACGGAAAGGTAGTAATAGCCAAAATTCCCACTGAAGCTGGAGGATCTTTGTCTCCCTGGCCTCAAAATGATACTTATTTTTATATGATAAATAAGTCTCTAACCAGAAATTGTGAATACATCATTTTTGTGGATGCCTATAAGTTTATTAATTTTTGCTTACTTTGCACTTTTTGTGTCGTAGTCTTATTTGAAAAAATTTTAAATATATCAAGCACTTTGATCCTTTGTCCATTTTATTGTCAAGAATAAATTTTCTGGGGGTGGAGGCTAGCTCAGTGAACAGAGCACTTGCCTAGAGAGTTCAAGGCCTCGGGTTCGATCCCCCAGCACCATATAATAGCTGGGCATTGTGGGACATGCCTGTAATCTCAGTACCACTTTGGAGGCTGAGGCAGGAGGATTGCTGTGAGTTTGAGACTTGAGTTTAAACAGAAAGATGAAGCAGTTTGGTACACAGAAGTGAAAGTTCCTAAAAGCCAGGAGCAAGGGAGGGCAGGGTGACAGTCTTGGAGTGACGGGCGCAGCTGGGGCTGGCATCTGCAGGGCCAGCTGGTGGCAGGCGGCTGCTGCTACACTCTACGAGGCCACTGGTCCCCACGGAAGGAGCAGGCTCCATCAGCACAGGTGCTCACATGCTCCGAAGCAATGATTTGGGAGCAAAAGTGATTTAATTGAAATAGAAGGCTTTACTCGCCCCACATCTCAAAATAAGATACAACCTGATTCAACGATGCCAGAAACACAAACACACACGTTTGGGTCCTGAAACAACAGCCCTGGTGTGATCCCGTGTCTCCACCCCAGCGTGCTCTCGCTGGGAAGGCAGCCCAGTGTGAAGGGCCTGGGTTCAATCCTTAGTGCTGGGAAATTAAATTAAATTTTAAAAATAATAAAAAATAAAAATGCAAACAGTAAAACACTACAATTTACTGACTTCTGTGCACTGGGTACTACATCAATCTATACACACTTGAAAAACAATGGAACAGGCCTGCAGTGAGAAGGGAAGATTCGAGACCGTGGGGATCTCGCCCAGGTTGCCCCAACTGGAGCGTCCCAGTGGGGCTTGACCTGGATGCAAGTCCAAGCTTCGCCACTGATGCTAAACTTGGGTCCTATGGGAACAGCTTGCGGCACCAGGGTGAACAGGGGAGAAGCAGGGACGTGTTTATCCCTCCTCTGTGAGTGACAGGCTCTCGCTGCAGCTGGGCCGAGAGTTGCGCGGCCAGTACTGAACCCGTGAGGGCGAACCTGTCCAGTACCTCACCTGTCAGCTTCCCGGCAGGTCGGAAACTGGGAGAAACGCAGAGGAAGACGAAGGAGAGATGAGGTCTGTGGGATTCTGGAGGCTGCAGAGTCTTAATCAAATTAGGCAAAACTATTTGCGGTCCAAGGCTTAGCTGGTAACTGCCCAGTCAGAGGGAAGCCCGCCCTGGCATGTCCCACACAGCTGACTGAGCCCAGGGTCCACCCCCAGACAGCCAGGCGGCGCTCCTTTGCAGAGTCACATCAGTTAGCCATTCTGAGCACAACTTACGAGTGGGCCAAACTCAATAACAAAGGAAGGGAGGTGCATCTGTGGCTGCAGTCTCCCAGCAGGCTGAGCCCTAGGGTCCTGGGGTCAGGGGTCTCCTTAGGGTGGGCTTCTGGGATTCAGCTCATTTTCTTCACCAAAGTCCCCCTCTCCCACACCTCCTTACCGCTGGTGGTTTTAACTGCCTGAGAGCCCTTTTAAATCAACTGTGAAGTCTTCAAAGGGCAGGTTTCAGGATCATTAGTCCAGGTGAGAAGGAGGTGTTTCAGTCAGAGACAGGGCTCCTCCTGGCCACCCAGCAGCCCCTTAGACATCTGCTGGTGCCACATACAGAGCTGTGCACAGACAGGGATCCCAAGCATCAAATCCCAGGGTGCACTGTGGCCTCCGTACAAAAGCTGAATGAGCTACCACAGGCCGCAGAGAGCAGTGTCCGCGTGGAATCAGCACCGGCTAGTCGGCTGCGGTGAGTGCCACCCGCCCTGGCCCCTTCTCTTACTGACAGGAAGCTGAGGCCCAGAGGCATAAGGTCGCCTTTCCAGAGCACCCAGCAGCCAGAGGCAGGGCTGGAAACGGAGTCTCAGGCTCAGGCTCTTTCCACGTGCTCCTTGTGTTCTCAGCCACAACTCAATGAGTCCTTTCCCCTCCCCCCAGCCCCAGGGGATGGGAAAGTGGCAAGGACAGGAAAAGGCAGAGAGGAGCCCAGCAGGAGCCCGATGCCTGTGCCAAGGGAGAATGCCACCCAGGAATGTTGGGCCGGTGAGCGGCTGCTTCCAAAGGCGGGCTTGCTAGGAACGTGGTAGGTACTAAATTTGCACCTGGTAAGTAGCAGTGACTCCAGATACCAGTGTGTTAAATTTATTTTTAAATCTTTAAAATTATGTGACATTTATGGAATATTTACATGATTAATTCTCACATCCCAGGATTTTATAAAAGGGTGATGGTGTTCCCACCACAGCAGTGGTCCTGTGGAAACTTCCCACCAAGGTACCCCTCCTCTCTCGCCTCTCCCCCTTCATTTCTCCACCCCATCTCTCTCCCCTCCTCTCCCCTCCCCCCTCCTCTCCCTCCGCACCTTTCTTCCCTCACCTCTCCCTTCACCTTTCCCCCTTCACTGCTCCTTATGTTTCCAAGATCCTCCAAGAGGACATTGGGATATTGGCGCTGGCGTCATGTTCCTGGATAAGCCTGCCTGCCTGTCTTCCTTCCTTCCTTCCTTCTTTCCTTCCTTCCTTCCTTCCTTCATTTTCCCTTTCCACTTCCTCTCCTCTCTTTCTCCTCCCTTTCATTCAGATCTTCACTTAATGAACAAGGACTGTACTAGTCACTTTGTTGTGGCTGTTACAAAATATTTAATGCATGCTACTTAGAAAAAGTTTTGGACTCCCAGTTTCAGTAGGCCCAGCCTATAATACACTGGCTCCAAGAAGGAAGCACCATGGCGGCAGGGCCTGGGGAAGGAGAGCTGCTCATCCCGGTGTCCAGGAAGCAGAGGGCAGGGAGGAGCCAGAGAGGAAGGGGCTACCAACCAGATGATCTCCAAGGTTATGCCCCACCACCAGCCCAGACCCTCCCAGAAGTGAGCATTACTAATCTCCTATGTGTCTTCAATCCAATCAGGTTGACAACCAACATTCACCATCACCAGGACCTTAACCAATGGACCCACCTTAAAAACAAGACGAACAAGATCACCTGTTTCATCTCTCAGGCCCAGCCACGTGTGCATCTAGAAACCCAAGTAACAAGGGAAACGATGGGGAACTGTTGTTTTGTTTTTAACAGAAAATATACACTTAAATTACAATTTAAGGACAGCACGTGTTTCAATCTAAGAGTTACAGCCTTCTTCATTTTTTCCTTCAGCAAATAGTGTGGACTTGTGGCCAGGCCTACAGATGTACATCTTCAGAGTTATGGGCATAGCAGCCCAAGGCCCTGTCCTCATGATATCTGCGAAAGGAACTTCAGAGGCCACACCCTAGTCCCTCTGCTGATGAGAAAAACAGATCCCACCTGGTAAGCAGGAATGACCTGCCAGAGCTCACTGGGGATGAAGCAGTGAGCAGGGCACAACCCTATCAGTAAAAATTTGATATTAATAAAAATTAAACTATAATATTTATTCATAAAGCACTAATTAAACTTCTACTCCTGCATTTTGTTCCAGTCCTTGGCTAAGGACCAGAGATACCAGTTGGGTTGTGGAAACCAGTGACTTTAATGAAGCAGCTTTTGACATGGACATACTCCAGCTTGAACCCCAAGAAAGGGAGAGAATGCTTTAGTTAGGGAACAGCACCCCAATGTTGGGATGAAGGACAGGGAAACACAAGAAGAAAGAAGTATATGACAACAGTAAGACATGGAGCAGAAACTGGGCCCATTGGGATAGGCCCAGTCGGTCACCCAAAGGCCTCGCAAACCACCCTAGCCAAGAGCACAAGTGTTGAGCCACACTGCAGAGCCAGCGCCTCCAGGGGTCCAAGGAGACACATGGGGAGCTCTGTTACCTGGGCAGGGAAGAGCCCCATGATAACTGCCAGGGCAGGTGGAATGCTTTCCACAGCTGCACCCGACTGACAGGTGGACCTCTGACGTCTGGCCGCGGGGCTCAGCAGCAGGCCTGGTGCTTCGGTGCCTTTATTGATGCCCCCATTAGAAAGGGACATGATGTGCTTACTAAGTTTCTGTTTAATTTGCATCTTAATGTCCTATCATTAGGATCTAAATACAGGCATAGGGAATTGAGCAATTTAGAAGTTCCCTCTGGGGATCTGGGGACTGGGGACTGTGAGAAGGGAAGGCAGAAGCCCGGGAAAGCGGGATAGCAGCAGATCCCCACCCCGGACGTTCTAGGGAGGTGGGCACTGCACAGCGTCGCACCTGAGGGTCCTGGGGAAGCCAGAGGAACACATGGGGGTATCAGAGGGAGTGCTCACCAAGGCCAGCACTGAGGGGCTCCAGAAAGAGCGTGTGTGCCTCTCTCTCTTTCTCTCTCTCTCTCTTTCTCTCTCTCTCTCTCTCTCTCTCTGTCTCTCTCTCTGTCTCTCTGTCTCTGTGTCTTCTTTGTACCCACAGAGGTTTGTAGACAGTACCACAGCCTTCCTCTTCACTCCCACAAGTAGTTTTCCTTCATAACTATTTACGTAGCTGGGCCCAGTGGCACAACTCTATAATTCCAGCTAAGGCAGAAAGATCACAAATTCCTGTCCAGCCTGGGCAACTTAGCTACTTAGTGAAACCCTGTCTCAAAATCGAAACCCAAAAAGGGCTGGGGATGTAGCTCAATGTGAAGGCCCTGGGTTCTATTTCCCAGCACCAAAACAAAACAAAAGCAAGAAACTACCTTGGCAGTGAAAGAATAGCAGCCGAACTGCCGAGTTCAGTCCCTCTGCAAACATGTGACATCTCTGAATCTTAGTGAGCTCATATCTGCAAAACAGAGACAATCATTAATTTGAAAATTTGTTGTGAGGTCTACATGAGCTGAGGTACTGACAGTGCTTGATGTCCCAGTCAAGCCAGCAGGGGCTGGAAAACGCCAGTGTCTCGAATCTTCTGGCTCCTGGCCACCCCAAGTACATTATTTTCCGGATCCCCTCTCCAGAATATTAACTTGAGAGCTGGAATGATGGGTAAATACCACTGACTACTTGTGAAAAGGTAGATGTCGGTTTGAAGTTTCTCTCCAAAGTTCTTCCAGTTAGTTCTATGTCAGCCCCTGTGGACCGTCTATTCCTTTTCTCTGCCCTGTTTTCATGTATCCTACCCTGGAACCCCAGTTTCTTAGGGGGAAATCAATCCTCCCAGGCAGTTGGTCAGGGTGGGCTGCGTGAGTTCACGCCATCCACTTTTCCAGTCCCAGGGTGAACACATGTTCCACTTCTGCCCATACAAGTCCCAGGACAGGGTGCAAGCCATTCATTCCGAGTCAGCCTCAAACATCTGGTGATCCCACTGGAAATCCAAGAGCTCGCTTCTGGCTGGAGCAGCCGAGTAGGGGGCTTCACGGGTATAATCAAAACATGTGGCAAATGTTTAAATAAAATATTATGACACTAACAGTCACAACGCAGTTGATCCCCCTCAAAATATTTCTCTTTGCTTCAAACACACTTATTCCATCATTCTTGGCACTTCCTGAGGCAGTTCTGAAGGTCTCTCTTGTGTCTCTATGAGAGGTGATCAAATACATGTGCCAAATGCCATGCAATCAAAATGTATGTTCATAAAAACATGGTGGTATGTCCTCATCCACCATAGCACAGCATCTGGCACCATGCAACTTCTGGCTCCTCCCCTAAGTCCGAATGACCACAAAGGGTGAACGTTTTGAGTCAACTTAGGACATGAGAGCAGCCATGACCGCACAACTAAAGAAAGATATTCTTAAAAGAAGACTTCCAGATCTGTGTCAGAAAGTGGGCAGAGCAATGGGGAAGTGTGTTTGCAGAGACGGGAAGATCGTGAAGGATTCATGGCCATGACCGGGTAGCTCGTTAAGACCTAACATCCACTCAGAGACCTCACTTCCCTCACTTTGAAAGGCAAGCAGTGGTAAACACTTCTTCTATCTTATTTCTAAGGAGGTCATGGTTATCTTTCTTTAGCTTTTCTAAAAAGCATTTTAGCTTGTTTAGTTAATTTTGGCCAGTAATTTAACTTTTCACCTCATTGGAGGCCATCACAATGCTTCCATGCACTGAAAGTCCTGGCATGTGTGTGGTTTTTTTTCCCCCATATAACATCTATAATGGCATTTCATATTTTGAGATGAAGGTAATCAAATTTTCCCACTACAAAGACCAGGGTGATGTATGTATTTATCTTTGAAAGTATGTGGAGAATTTTGCTATCGCAAGTATTCCAAGTATTTTTGTCCTCCGTCACTAATGTAAGATTTATGTTCCCACTCACAGACGGCGACAAGGCTAATAAATTAGACTTGCTGACAACCCTTCAATAAAGGAATTATTTTTCTACAGTTAACGATCCTTTTTAGATATTAATAAGCTTACTTAGTGTTAATCATCTTGTCACAGGCGAAACCGTCCCCTAAAGAATATTAGCCCCAGGGAAAACGAACCATATTTAAAATACTTCTGACCTTTCGCTTAAATTCTTTTAGCGAAACACATGCCCAGTGTGAACCTACCCCACGGCTGTCCTTTCTTGCTGCAGTGGGACAGGAGTCCCAGGAAGATGGAGGAGGACACTGTGATACTTCAAATCATGATCACTAACCGTGGAACCAAATTGCAATTGCTCTATGACCTTCAAAAACTCTTGTGAAAACATTAAAATTTGTCTTACTACCCATTATAAATGTATGAAGAAACAGAAAGGATTACAATCAGTATTTTAGCACACCGTAATTTAAAACATTAGACATGTTAAGAATTGAAGTGCTCTGTTCACTTGTGGAAAAAAAATAACACAGCAACCACTTGAACGGGCATGTTTTTTCTACCTTGGTGAATTGTTATACAATCACCATCCCCCACCTGTGTGGGAGCAAAAATCCCAGGATGCTCTTATCTTTTACATAAAAGGGTACAGTATTTATCCATAACCTACACATATCCCCCTGTAGACTTTAAATAGTCTCTAGATTAATTATAATACTTAATACAACATAAAATGATTGTTACACTATTGTTGAGGGCAAAATGACCAAAAAAAAGGTGTTCAGTACCCACGTGGTTCTTTTTTTCCAAAATATCTTTACTTCACAATTGACTGAATCGGTCTTTCTGAACCCATAGATAGTGGAAAGGCCCACGCTACCTGGGAAGCTCGGATCTGCTTTACCCAGGGCACTCTTGACGGCAGGGACTATTTTCTAAAGTTTCTTTACTGTGAATTTTTGGCGGGCATCACTTCCCCGCTCACGTCTGCATCATTTCCAACATGAAGGAAGCGAGTGAGGTGTCTGCTGAAATCCCGCTCATGGATCAAGTCGAGGATACTGCTACCATAGCACAGATCCACTTAAGCCCCAGAGTTGTTTAAAAACTCAGACCCAGAAAGCCAACTCGTGTTAGACGCCATTGCTTTATATGCTTTTTTTCAATGCGTGTATTTTAGGTCGTGTAATTTTGTTTTCATGAGCAAAATCGAGGCCTTCATTCTCTAAATCCACCCACCCGTCCTGAGCCTCCCCTTCTCGCTCTTATCAGTGAGTCCATCTTTTCTATTTGACTCATGTCAACTGCATCAAGAGACTCTGACTGTGACTTCACTGTAAATTAGCAAAGGTATCTGAGTCAGTTAGATGTCCTCTGTCCACAGAAAGCTTCTCCTTCTTTGATTAGAAAATGCAACATAAAAGGAATGACGCCATATATCTTTTTTTCACCAATATTGCTAAAGGTCTACCACTCTTATCAGTTTTTTTTCAAAGAACCAATGGCCAGCTGCACATCAGAGACCCTGGGGGTCCAGGGGCTGCGCAGAGCAAGAAGAAGATGGAAGCCACAGAGCAAGAGGGTCCTAGGATACAGCACCAGCCCAAGGGCCAAGGCCTAGAAGGTGGAAGGGCAAGCCTGCTTTGGAAGGCTGAACGGGGACCTACAGACCAATGTCCTAAGGCCGAAGCAGCAACAAAACACCCACTGAGAAACCGGAGCTGCTCCAGGTGGGCGGCTTCCTTCTCCTTCATTTTTATTCCACGCAAGCTACAAGCCTATAGATTGGGGCCACCCACATCTAGGGCGGGTTTTCACCTCTCAGCTTGCTGGCCTTCATGTCAATCATGCACAGACATGCCCAGAACAGCACTTTACTAATCTACTGGATTTTTCTTAATTTAGTCCAGTTGATGTATCACAGTTAATGGTTTCAATTGATTTCTCTGCTTCCTTTTTTCCTTGAATATCAGACTTTCATTTTTGCCTCTGGCTGAAGGATATTAATTTGAACTGAACTTTTGATTGAAAACTCTATGTGTTGCTGATATTAAAATACCTTTACCATGTTCCTGAGGGATAATTTTATTGGGTGTACAATTCTAGGAATCTTGGCTTTCCCTCACAGAGAATTCATCTCACTGTCCTCTGTAGTACGGTATGGTTGTTAAAATATCAGCTGTTAATCTAAGTATCACTCCTTCTCAGGTACTTCCTGTAGCTGGTTTCATTGCCCTGGTCCGGTGTTTTGCAGCTTTATTCTGTTGTCACACATAAATATCTTCTTGTTTGTCATTCCTTCAACTCTTGGAATATGAGGGTTGGTGTCTCTTGTCAGTTCTGGAAAATTCCCAGCCATTACCTCTGAAATTCCTCCCACTCTTCCTTCTACAATTGTTTCCCTAATCTTTATTGAGAAATAAATTGAATGCTTTTCCACGCCATATCACTTGCTTTTCACTCAATATTTCAGTCTTGTTTCCATCACTGTTCTGTGCTGCACTGTGAGTAATTTTTTCAGCTCTTGTCATTTCACTGGTTGTCTAGCTGCATCTAATTTTATCTTTTTCTTTAAATTATTTGATATTTCTAAAGGTGCACCTGGTTCTTCTCCAAATCTCCTTGCACGTGGATTCTGCTTTACTCACATCAAACATGATAATATTTTTATCTGGGGCTAAAATGGCAATCAATATTCATCTGCTTATTTTTATTTCTCTCTCATCTATGATATCTTGCTTCTTTGTGAATCTTCATTACTATTGTGCTATGAGCTCAGAAATCATGGAAATTCTGAGTAGGTATCTTGGTTTAAACACCTGCCTCATCTAGTTTCCTTGTACTATTTTAAACTAAAATTTTGCCTTGACCCTGTCTAGAATACTCACTAAGAGTTGCTGGAGTTCAAGATCTGTCTGTGAGTCAACTTGTTTTACAACAGACTTCCCCCCCGCCCCATCCATTGCCAAGATTAGAAATGGCAATCTTCCTTCTGTCCCCTTCTGCAGCTGCATGGCTCTGTTAATAAGAAGATATCCTCACCTGTAGCTCTTTAGGGTCTCAGATGTATGCAGGGGTCTCCATCCCAAGCGGACGATGCATTTTGTCTTCTATTCTGTACAGTAGTCAAAACGGATGTTCAAATTTCAAATGGGTGTCTACATTCCTCAGTAGCTCCCTAAAAGGACAGCTGACTTCACAGCTCTAGCGCAAAGGTCCCCAACTTTTTTGACCCCTGGGGCTGGGTTAGCTGAAGACCACTCTCCCTAGGAGGGATGCAGTGGGGAACTTTCATGCAGTAGGTTATTGGAGGATAGCTTTGGAATGGCAGCAGTAGGAGAGGAGCTAGGAGCAGAGCTCCAAATCCTGTCAATCAGCAACAGCACTAGAACCTGATAGGAGCTCACTAACAGGAGGTGGGGCCTCACTCGCTCTTACCTCCCAGCTGCTGTTCATCTATTCGGGCTTTCCTGTCCTTCCAAGGCCACAGACTGGTTCCAGTCCTCAACCACGGGCTTGGGGATCCCTCCCCCTCTAGGAGGACATCTGAAGATTGCCTATTTTATTTCCACACCATGAGGCATTCCTAAAAGTGTTGTATTTATTGGCAAAGCTCTGTCTGGGGATCCAACCCTACCATATTTTGGGGGAAGAAAATTCCTTCGAACACATATTACACTCGTTTACCTACTGAAGCTTTGCTGTTAAACACCTGTCATGCAAAGAGTAATAAGACTCACCCTCTGCTTTCAAAAGGTGGTGGTGACAGTGGCCAATCATCTGAGATTTCTTTTTGGAATTCATAACATTATATGTTCAGTTTCTGTGAGAAAACACAATATACCCAAGATCCCCTCAAAAGAGACTGTAGTCATTACACAAATATTTGTTGATTAAATTCATGAACAACATATTAAAAGCAAATCAGTTGTGTTACATTTGCCTGAAAGACGGAAGGGCAGCCTTACCTACAACCCCTACAGCTTTTCCTGTCTTCTCCCTCTCGCCCCCCACCCCAGGCAGGATTGGTTAGCTGCCTGCAAAACTGTTTCGACGATGAGAACTGAGTGCTACCTGCGCATAACACAACACTGAACTGCTCCACTGGCCCTAAGGCCTCATACTCCCTAACACCTCTTCCAAGTTCCTCTGAGTCACTTTCTGACTCTGTGCTGCTCTGCCTTGTGCAAAAAAGTCCTGGTGACTGCAGGATGGGTGGGGTGAATACTAATGCTAGTGTTTCCAACCCATGCTCATAAGTCCAATCAATAGGTATTTCTACACAATGCCTTAACAGGTGGAAACACTTTAAATTTACTTTTGATGATTCTGACAAGGATTCATGAATAATTAACCCACTGCAACAAAATCAGCAATATTAATATTTTACATCACTCTGAAGCTTTGTCAAAGCACCTTTGAGTGGATGGGTAACTTGGTTTGAGCACAACTTGAGGCCCTTCTTCACTGGAACAAGAAATTTTTCCTTTATCTCAAGTATAATTACCTATCTGAGTGTCATGGGTCAATTTATAAAGACCTTATTCACCGGGGTGTAGCCAGTATTAGGCTTTATTGCCATCCGAAATTATACCCTACACAAATACAATAGAGATTTAAATGTTGTGGAGAATGAGCTGATGCAATCTGCCTTTATGGTGTCGTACAGTAATGGACCTTGACCAGCAGAAGATGTGATAAGTATAAAATATTACTGTTGGGAGCTAATTGGGTCCCTTTTTAATGACTGATAATCCTTGTCGATTTAGTGTGATCGTCACAATCCAATACTGTTTCCCACCCCAGAAGCGATTGTAACAGAAGCCATTAAGTGTTTCTGCATAATAAAATTAGTCAGGGAAGCTCTGCAGAGTATTCCCAGGCCCTGGGTTCCCATTATCGCAGTGAGACCTGGCGAACTGAGAAGCCAGCTGTTGGCTCGACCGAGGCTCAGGCTTTGCGAGGTCTACTCTTGGAACTTGTGATGTCCGTGCAGCAGAGTCTGTTCTTTGGGCCCTAGAAAATCCATCATGTATAAATAAGAGCTATAGAATTTGGGCACTAAAAGATGGTTGGGTCACTGATTTGCCTAACAAAGCTTTACACAGCTTCAAAGCTTAAATACATAATCAGCCTTCTGCAGCTAAAACTTGCAGGGGGAAGCCTCTCATTTGGTCTGGAGATTTATTGCTTCTTTAGGGGGTTGCTGTCTCAAAGAAGCTGGAATTGCTTCGACCTCTTGGAAAATAATTTAAATGTGTGATCTGATCTCCTGGCCCCCTTCTGGGGATTTGTGGGGCTAGAGGAGAAACAGGGATCAGAACCTCATCACTGCGTAAAAGCAATGATATCAGTAAATGCATCTGCCTCTTTGGCCCAACCATCTTTGAGCTTATAGAGATCAAGTTGAGGCTCCTGTCTCCTAAAGCTGCTCTACTGTGAGACCCTGGGAGCCGTCTCCCCAGGGCCTGCCAGAAATGGAGACTCCACACCAAAGAGGGACCTGTTTTGCTACCGATTTAAGCAGCCTCATTTTAACGAGCCAAAAATGTGTATTCTTAATGTTCCAAAAGTCCGGATTGAGAGCAAGTGTAATGGAACATTCAGGCAATGTCCCACTTCCAGAGTGGAGGACTTGTTGGTGGCATTATTACAAGGCAATTGCTAATATTTTGTTTTGTTGCATTTCCTAAGCCCTCTGGAGTCATTAAAATTTGGGCTATTAGGAATGAGAGTGCTTGTTCAGCATTGCACTATAGATAAGCAGCTGTTCATTTTCAACACGAAGTGTTAGAGTAAACCAACAGCTCATGGCTTTAAAAAAAAAAAAGGAAAATCAGTCATTAATTAAAAACAAATAATAAAAAAAAGAGTAAGAGTAGTATCATCTCTCCTCCTCAGGGTTTCTCTGTTGGATCAGAGACTACTAAACATATAGGGAAATGGAGGCTGGTTCCACGGAAGACTGTGGCACCACGGACGAAGCACCTCCCTCTGTTGGCAAGCATCCTTTCTCCTCTTCAAACTCAACCTTTTGTTTGTTGTCTTCCAAGACAGGGCCAAGAGCTTGTCCTCCACCAGCCAGCCCAAGAAAGCAGGAGCCCTGTGAGGTCTTTGAAGAGCCGTGTTGGAGGTGACCCCAGAGCAGACTGCACCTTCTCCATCCAAACCATGAGCTTGGCAGGACCCATGTTCCCAATGCCATGGAGACTAGGGTGACAGCCTGCATTTCCAGACAGTGACTCTTTCAGCCACATAGCTTGTCATGGTGACAACAAATGCTAAATTTTTCCTGGAAATGTAGTCCATCCTTTTCCCACCTTCATGCCTTCCTGATAATTCCTTCAGATCATAAACTGCTTAGAGGGATTGCCCAGTTCTTAGGTTCCCAACACTTAGCATGGTGCCTGATCATGATTACATAGACAACAAACTTTTGTGGCACAACCCATTGCTTTCTTTGGCCTTCTGACCTATCTGAAAGCAGCCCCTGATGAAAATTCCTTATTAAATCATCCATCAAAACCTCCTGTACAACTTCGTACTAGAGCGATCCTCAGAATTCAGTGCTGTCTGTGCCACTCTGAGTGGATGGAGTTGCCCAAGAAATAACTTGCCTGTTGGTACTTTGTATTATAATAAAAAATGCTATGGGAGTAGATATCTCATCTCTAACCAAACTGCAAAATTCATAAAAATCTCACTATAATTTTGTTGCACCCCTCAGCAGAGTGATTTCTTGGTCCAGTGCTTGGTGCATTCTAGGTGTTTAGTAAGTGTTAGGTACTAGCTAACAATATCTAGCCGTATAGCTGTCATATAGAAAATATATACTGATTGACAATGGGAAATTTCATGATGGAAACAGCAGTATAGCAATAGAGGTGAACAAGGTACACACACACACACACACACACACACACACACACACACTCCTAGGGAAGCTGTCCCATCTCCAGCCCTTGACATGCCCATTCATTGCTTCTCAGAGGCATCACACTTCCTGCCATGGCTCACATGCCATTGCTAGCACCCAGGTCTCCATTGACCTATTAGTACTGGGCAAGTCTGTGGTCAAAGCAACCAGTCACAATATTTGCTGAGAAGACTGATTATGTGTTTAAGCTTTGGGGATTGTGTAGAGCCCTGTTAGGCAAATCAGTGACCCAACCATCTTTTAGTCCTGACTCAGGATTGAGATTGTGCACTAAGGTGGGTCACCAGTGACAGATGCTCCAGAAGCGACAGCAGCTGGCAGGACCTAGGAGCCACGCGAGACTCTCAGCGATGCGGGAACAAGGCTCCGATGGAGCAGAGGGAACCATAGACTACAGAGGGAAGAGCCAAAATATCCCGTGGCTAGAAGCAGAGGTGCCAAGGCAGCTGGAAGTGGGTCCCTGAGAACCTTTCCCGTTCTGATCCCAGTCCCAGTTCACATAAAGCATCTCTTTATCAAACTCTCATTGGCCATCCCTCCCCGACAAGGACAGCAAATACCCAAAAGTTAGAAAGTCACAAGCGTCTGCAGGTTCTGTGTGCTGGTGCCCTGTGGGTGGGAATGTAAAGCAGAGCTGTGAAAAACAGCCCTGCAGGCCTGCGGAGAACTAAACATGGGGTCACCCTCTGGTCCAGCAATTCCCTTCCTGAGTATATACCCATAAGAAGGAAAAGCAAGGTCTTGAAGAGATGCTTGTAAACTCATGTTCATAGCAGCGAAATTCACAACAGCTTCTAGGTAGAAGTGGCCCAGTGTCCATTGGCAGATGAACAGACAAGTACAATTGCTCACGAAGGTCCTGACCCCTGCTACTATGTGGACACACCTTGAGAACATCATGCTAGGTGAAATAGGCCAGTCACCAGAGGACCAACCGTGCTTGGCTCACTTTATAAATATATCCAAGTTCCTGGAGACAGCACTGAGGTGGCTGCCTGGAGATTTGCATCCAATGGGTACAAGGTTTTAGTTCGGGGGGTGGGGGGGAGAAATGATGGCTATGTTTGCACACCACGTGAGCACTAGCTGCCACTGAATCACACGCATACAAAGGATTAAGGCAGTGACTTCTCTTCATGTATTTTTTTTTAACCACAATAAAAAAATTCTCATTTTGATTTAGGGGGGATTGTATTATCCCCAGAATTTTAAGATGTAGATTTGTGAGTGTGTCATGTTCATTTTCTTCCAGCAGCTGGCTTCTTCCAGAGCTGGCAGCTCAGTGGTAGACCACTTGTGTAACATGTGAGAGGCCACACAAATACGCACACACGCATTCTTGAAGAAGAGAAAACAGAAACAAGCAAGTAATGTCACAAATGGGGCTGAAGGGAAGAAGATGTAGACAGTACTTGAGAGGAGAGAGCCAGGAATGGCGGCCAGAGCTGGTCTCGTGGAAACAGGAAGAGAACACCAGGCCTCCCTGACAGTTGTGTGTCGGCCATTTTTCTCACCGGTGCCTTGCTGTCAACTCCCCTCTGCTCTCTTTCAGTCCCTACCTGCTTTAGTTAGTTTTCTATTGCTGTAACAAATGCCCAAGGCTAAGTCCTTGATAAACAAAAAGTGATTTGTTTGGGGTTTTTAGCTCACCATTCAGGAGGCTCCAGAGTACAGTGCTGGCTTCAGCTCAGGAGCGCTGCAGGTTGGGCCTCAGAGCTTCTACGACACACATGTCAGACACTCACAACCTTGGCCCTCCTTGTTCTACCATGGCCCTCTGGTCTTTCTCCTCCTCACACTTGACATTCTTTAATTCAGCTTTGGCTAAAATTAGAGATGAATCCATCTACCCACACCTTTCAACACTATTACTTTAAGAATTGGTTGACACAAAGATTTGGAAAATGAAGCTACTTGGGTAGCTGTTATCTTTTGTTTTAAAAGACATGGGACAAGTGTGGTTAATATTTGCACACTAATCATTTCCACAAAATTTAGGGCAAATTCATACTTCCTGCATTTCTGTCATCTGAAATGTAAATTTTAATCTGTGTCTTTTAACTCAGGAGGTCAAAGGTATTTCCTGTAGTAGTTGGGTTTGCAGAATAGTTCTGAGGAACAATGACTTGTAACCTTGAGATTATAAATATTTGTTAGTGGAAATCGCATTTATTAGAATGTTTGTTGTGCAGAACTGCATTTGTTCATAAAGTTACAAACTATGTTTGTTCACCAAACCTGTGTAATTAACCACAGAACAAGACCTCATTCATTCAACTATAATTAATTCAACAAATATAAATGGTGGTAGAGATCTCTCTAGAGTTAACAACATTTATAAAGGCATTTGCCCTTGCAAAAGTTATTTTGCAAGTAAAATTAAAAAGTGACTCTAGTAGCCAGCCTTGTAAATCACTCCCAGCAATCCCTACTTCCTGGTTCTCACACCCAGTGTAACACCCTACCTCTGGCTGTGGGCTTGACTTGATAACTTGCTTCTAACACACAGCCCGTGGCAAAAATTTAAAGGATATTATGATGAAACTTTTTGCTGAGTCAATAGGGCTTGACACTAGTTCCCAAGTTTTCAGTTGTACACTAATTCAAGGGTTGCTGTGAGAGTGTTAAAATTAAGACATTCGTCAGTGGGCTCCAAGGGAGAGAGATTATGCAACCAAATTGGGGTGGATAAGATTCAACCAATTGAAAGATGTTAAGCAGAACTGAGATGAAGGAGGAGGAGGAAAAAAGAGAAAGAAGGCCTACATGTGGACAGCAGCCCCAGCCGGTCCTTCTTGTAGACCTGCCCCTTTCCTACCAATCCATATAGGCCCTTTCCTATACCTCTTCACACATACCTCTCACGGGTCTTGCTCCTCTGGTTAAACTCTAGCTAACACAGACCTCCTTTCTGAGATCCGATGACACAGGATTGTGGCTTTCTACATGCTAGCCTGCCCTGCCTGGCTCTTCTAGCTCTCTTCTCTGATGGAGGAGGCCAAGGACAAGGCACTCAGGAACACTCTGTCCCACAGAGCTGAGCCTACCCACAGTCCTGTGATAGAACTTAGAGCTGAACCCTAGAAATTACCATAGCCTCAGCAAACACCTAGGCTGCAGCCTCAGGAGAGGCCCGAAAACAGAGAAGTCAAAACATGATATTCATTGTTCTTTCTAGACACAAAGTTCGGGGGTAATGTGTTATACCACAACAGATAAGTAGTACTGATTGAGTCCATTGGTGTACTTTAGAATACAGTACAAAATCTCATTGTCATAAAGGAACTCTTAGCCACAGATAACATCAGACTTGCTACATACTTCCAATTCATCATCATAAGATGGAAAATCTATTTGGTCCAAAACATCTCAATGGAGACATGTAGTTGACCTAAAAACATGGCCGTGGGCTACATCTGGATCAGGTGCCCTAGTCAGCTGTGGCCATCATGGGAGGGCAATTGAGATGGAAAGAAGCTCACAATTCCCCTGGGGTTCTACAAAAGCTGCGAGTGAGACATCTTCCCCTAAAAGAACCTGTTGCAATCATAATTTACAAAACTAACAAAGAGGCAGAATCACAGAGCTGTAATTGTATCAGCCAAGAGTAATTCTCAGAGTCTTCCACCAACTGTCCAACACAGTTGCCAGCCTATTGCAATGGGTGCCCAGCCAATCAGTGTGGACCAACTGTGCACCAGCCTTGTGGATGCAGGTGGGAGTCAGCTCTCGCCTAACCCCCGGCATCTTCACACACATTCATCTTCTAGTGTTTAGACACCAGAAGTGCTAACAAACAGAACATAGGGCTGTTGAGCAGATGAGGAGAAATAGATGTTAAAAAGCTGGTGTCTCAGCCCAGGCCTCCCTCCCTTTCTACTCCTAAGTCGGCATTCCAGCCACGGGTCATTTCATCAACAATTGAAGAGTCCAGACCAGCTCTCACAATGAGCAGGTGAGTCTTTCCGACAGGTCACAAAGTGGTTAAGATCAAGGTCAAGACTTCTGGGATTCATTCTTTGTACTGACTTCCATGGCATCTTCCAGAAACGGAACCCATAAATACTACCCAGCTGATAGCCCTGCTTTCCTTGTCCTGCAGTCAGAGACAAGGCTGCAGGTTAGCAGACTACAGCAAGTGCCAGCTCACTCGCCGATGCCCAGTCTCCTGAGAAGAGTATTCTCCCAAGCCTCTAATGCTGAGCCCAGCCCCACGACCTGCTGTGCAGTGAGCAAAGTATAGGGCTGCCCTGTCTCTCCACCTGCACGTGGCCTCTGCTTCACCTTAAAAATAACAATATCATAATTTTATGTGTCAGTTAGCTTCCTGGGGGCTGAGACAAAATACCCACCACCCACATCTTAAAGGAGATGAGGTTTAATTTGGTTCCCATTTCTGCCAACCCAAGTTGGCACCCACCCTACTGGCCGCACTCAGGGCAACTTCCTGCTTAAGGATGAGATTCATGGGAAGAACCCGATTCAACTAGGCCTGAATCCCAGGTGACCCTCAGACCTGGAACAGCAACACACAGCAAGGACAAAACAGAACAAAAAATGCCGCTTTTTTCATTGGCTTTGCAGCTGCTGCTTCTCCAGACAGGATTTTTCTTAGCCCAGTCTTTGCTCAGCGCATCCCTCCTGCTTGTCACAAGGTTGTGATTTTCTTTTTGGCCAAGACCATACATTAAGCAGCGGCCTTGGAGGTGAGCGCAAGAACTCCTGGCAGATAGAAACAGGAGACAGCAGGAAGGAGCCCGCGCTGCCCGCAGGCTTCCAGGGGGCCTCGGCAGGTGCACCCACCGAAGTTAAGGCGCGGCTTCACAGATGTACAAAGCTGCAGATCAGAGGGGACATAAAGCGGTTAAACTTGCTCAGAGGCGCAATGTGTCACCATCTAACAGCGACGCACATCCCGAGCCCAGCGAGGAGGGCTGCGCGCTGCCAGGGCTTCTGGCTACCAGCATGCGGGAAGATGATAAAAAAGCCATGCTGTGATATGTTGCCCTCCTGCCTGAGCGGCTACTATTAAGCGGAGTATTTCTGCACCTCTTCAGACAGGAGCTGGCAGGGCCGCGCGCTACCGGCCTTCTGCTTGGATAAATTAGTCGTGAGCGTCGCTAGATGACGGCTGCCTGTTGTTCTGTGTGCTGGCGGTGGGAAAAGACACGACAGCCTCCAGTCTGCCCTCGCCACACGGTGCAGGGGGCGGCCTCTGTTCCTCCCGCCTTAACGGCACAACAAGATCTGAACTGGCTATATTAGAGTTTGGGGCATAATTAAAAAGACAACACACGACAGAGAGGGAGAGAGCGCGCTTATTTATAGCGGGAGGACGTGTAGGCGAGGGAAGGAGCCTAGGAAACCCAGGCAAGGGAGCCCCGAGAGGCAGGAGCCGGAGCTGCCCTCGGAGGGGGAGCGCTCACCAGTGGGTGCTGACGTGAGCCTCCGTCTGTCCAAAGCCTATGTCCATAGACGTCGTTTTGCCCTTGCGTGTCCGTGATCAATGGAGCTATGAACTCTAAGTTCGTGTTAACAGGAATCGACAGGCTCTGGGTTACAAAATACCAGCCAGCCCGCCACCCTACGGGCTTAATTATGGAAGGTGGGCGTGATGCGCAAAAAGCCTGCTCAGAATTTTACCACATGCAGTATAAATAAAAGATTATCTCATCCACCAGTAACCTTACAGATCAAAAGGAAAACGGGAAAGAGATTTTGCTGGCATTTATAATTATTTGTCTTGCCTGGACATTTTCGGTATATTTTGACAAATCCAAAATCTCTTGATTTTTTTTTTTCTGTCATGGCGCAGAAGTGGCAGTCGCCCCGCATTGGGCATCTCAGACATACATATCACTCAAATTAAAAGGACGCATGGTTTCTATGGAGACACACTCCCCAAATGTCAGAGAAGACCATGTTGGTTTCGTCTCCAGAACACATCTGTTGGTACCCACTACTTGCTGACGTTTTGTGGGTTTTTTAAGTACCCTTTATAATGTCTCTAGCAGGGCTTGTGGTCTTTATACACCCCGAGTTTTCTCATTCTTTTTCCCTTTTCAGAGAAACCCTATTGTAGGGGTTATGGTTTCACATTTATTTATTTATTTATTTATTTATTTATTTATTTATTTATTTTTACCTTAGGATCTTGCTAATTTGCCAAGTTGCTCTGGCTGGTCTTGAACTTGTGTTACTCCTGCCTTAGCCTCCCAGATTGCGGGGAGGACAAGACTGTACCACAGGGCCCAACTTCCCATTGATTTATTTTGATACCATGATCTCATAAACACACAATCCAGAAATGAGCTCGGACCTCCACTTAGACCTCACTTCCCCAGTTCCCATCCCTCCCAACTGGTTGCCATTAGACATTCCTCCACATCTTATTTGAACACTGTATAATAATCTTGGAAGAGCAGGGTCCACGTGATCTGATTTGCTCAGGACATTCTTAGTTTAGTCCGGAAAGATTAACAACCCTCAGTAGGGTCCCGGTGTGAACCATAAGGGATACTGCCCCCCATATGGGGTGGATTCCTATTTCTGTTGTATATATCCAGGAAGCACAGAGCACGTGACTATGGGAGGAAAAGAACAGATGCAGGTGTATAGGTTCAGACTGGTAAGGGAGTCCAGGCCACCTCTGAGATTTGCGGGGACGTTTCCCCTCCTGAAGAATGTTGCATTTTCATCTGATATTTTATTTGTTCTTCCAAATGACCCATGGATGGAAAAAGTATGTCCTTTCAGCAGACACAGGTCACAAGGAATTTATTAGAGGTCCCGTGACAGAATGTCAAACCCTGGTCAGTGGAGTCTTCAATTGCTGCCTGGGTTTCCAGAAGTGATTGTGCCCTGGATGGATGTGAACCCTCATGGGAGCAACTCTTGTGTTTTAAGACCTATCAAGTCCCAGAATTTTTCTTGTCCAAAGCACATTAATCCTGAATTCTTTATTCCTTTGTTCTAATGAGATGAAAACAGAGATGGGTTCCAGTTTCTTCAAATACTTGAGGCAGTCTTCTTAAAAATAAAAAACCTCTCCTAGATGAGTCCACAGCACAAGAGAAAAGAGGAAAGACACCCATTCTTTAGCTTGCTTGGCCAATCAGTATGTGTACGCAAAGCAAGCAACCGAACCCCAGAGGATTTCAGAACGGGATTGGCGGGAGAGCTCTGCACACTCCTTGCTACCTCACACATTGTATTTTCAACTTATATTCAGTGTTCAAATGGCCAGGCGCTGGGTATCTACTCAATTATGGTTTGAGAGTACATCAAATAACCATCCGTTAAAACGTCAGGATAGCTTCATTCTCTTGAAATAAACTGCCTCTTCATAACTCATTCTGATGCCTGGTGGCCAGGTGCTATGCAATCAAATAATTGAAACTTCTGCCATTTCTGAATGTAGCTCGGGCATGGCCTGAGTGTGTGGCTTTGCTGATTTATTAAGACAGTCAGTGTGTGTGAAGGAGGGAGTAAGGCACAAGATGATTGTGACCAGATTAGCCTTACTCAGAGATTTCAAATGATGTATAAATAGCATTTTGGGTTAGAGTTCATCTAAAACTATGACCAATTACTTTCATAAAGTTAGGAACTCATATTCGAAGATTCGAATAAGGTTATTTTAAATACAACCAAAAGAGTTCTAGTCCCAGGAAATGGGCAGACATTTTCAACAAACATAAATAATAATATTGAAAATTCAGAAAATGTTTACCTTTTAAATAAATTTTATGCTTCACAACGGCCAGCAATCTCTCCTTGAGAGGCAATCTGGTTTTTAAAAAAGCTTACCTTTTACAGTTAAAAGAAAAATATAAGTCAAACTACAAAGACAGAAAGGAAGGAAGGAAGAGAGGGAGAAAAAAGAGGACGACATGATTGGGAAATAGGTATTTATGTGTTGAGAATTTCATGTGAAACTAAAAGTTGGGAGAGAATTTTTATATGATATTATCACTGCTTCTACACCTAATTCTACAGGCCCTAAAATGGCTAATTAAAATCTAACTGTATTGCTTAGTTAATTCAGTTGACAGCTAACCCTAGGGAATATTTTGGCAGTTAATTATATACATTGACAGTTTTTATATGGTGGGCATAAATTTGTAGTGATACAGCTATAAAATCCCACCCCGGCCACCAAATTTTTGTTCATTGGAAGGTCCAGATTAATCTTAATCAGTAACAAGAAATGTAATTGGGCCAGTTTGATTAGTGATCATGCCTGCCACGCTTCGAAGGGCTGTCACCCCTAGGAGCTGTTATGCCACAGCAGCGCAATCTGCAAAAGGATGTGGGTTTCTAAAAAGGACATTATTGGTGAATAAATAGCCCCCTCCTCTCTCCTGCTTTCTCTCATATTTTAGATTTCTACTCACCTTCGTGTTTTATTCAATTCTAGACTCTTAATAATTGACTATACTGAGCCCAAGAGCTTGCCTGGTTAAAAATGTGATGGAGACTTGTACCAAAGGGGTCTACAGTCCAATTGAGGAGGCAAGACTTTGAAGATATAAAATAATCGAAGAAATAAGAGTTAAATGAACTACGGAACACACCGGGCTTTGGAGGCACAGTTAGGTGAATTCTTGGGTTTTGAGAAAGAAATGAAGCTGAGGATCGGGTGGATTAGAGGTGAGGGATTATAGAGCTAGGAGCCAGGCACAGGGACCACAGGGCCAGGAATGCCTAGCTCACCCTGCAGAGACAGGGAAGGTGTCACTAACAATATGATGTTTGATTTTTAATTTTTATTTTATTTCTATTCTTTGTTACTGGGGATTGAACAGAGGACCTTCACATTGAGCTACATTCGCTCGCTCTCTCTCCATATATATATATTTTGAGATAGGGTCTTGCTAAGTTGCCCCAGGCTGGGCTCGAACTTGTAGACCTCCTGCCTAAGCTTCCCAGGGTGATATTTTTATTTTTGAGGAGCCCCCCCCCCCCACGGTGTCCTTCACAGTGGCTGTGTGACTCTGCACCCCACCCCAAAGCTCTGGGCTCCATTTTCTCCACATTTTCTCCAGCACCTGTCTTTCTTGACAGTAGCCATTTTTCTGGGTGATTAGATGTCACACTGTGCTTTTGAGTTGAGTTTCCCTGATCATTCGTGATGTTGAGCATGTCTCATATATTGTTATTAGGTGCAATTTTTCATATTTAAAATTTTTACAGCATACAAAAAAGATGTGATTCTGTAACAAGTTTTAAAAGACAAAGAGGTTGTCAAGAGGAGGAAAAGGGCAGAGTACACATGTCAAAGGCAAAGAACAGTTTAAAGGGCTAAGTTAAGATTTTGCCTGTGATCATGGAGGCCGTATAAGTCTGTCAATAAGAGAAGGACATGGTCATAAGCTCTTCAAGTACAGTGAGTTAATGCTAAACCTCCATTTAACTTAAATTGAATGGTTCTTCCTCTCTTCTTCCTCATTCTCTCTCTCTCTCTCTCTCTCTCTCTCTCTCTCTCTCTCTCTCTCTCTCTCTCCATTTCTCTGTCTCTCTCAGGTTTCTCCCCAGCACCATCTACTTTGTGGAGTCTCTGAGGTTTCCAAGCAAAATCTTCAGGTGTGTCCTGAGGAAGACCTTGTGTCTAACCCTAGCAAGGCTCCACTTCTGTGCCACCCAGCTGCCCCAGTCACTGGACTGGGGATTCTATGTCCCTTGCACTAGTGAGCCTCCTGCCCCACACAAAGCTGCTCTCGGGGAGGGAAGAAGCATTACTGTACACTGCGCCACCCATCTGCCCACCCACCCTTACCACTGAGTTATGTGTAAATAAACACACACAGTCAGGTTCGCTGTAGCCTCTCGTGCCTTCTATTAATCAGCAGCTAAGGGTGCTTTTTCCAGGGACTCCACAGATGTGACAGAAAGAAGAACGGCGAGGTGAGGTCAGTTTAGCTCCAGCCCTGCGACACTTTGTCAATACGATATTGACAACTCGGTTACGGTGAAAAACAAGGGCATTATTTCGCTGTTAGCCGTTAGTAAACAGAATATTTATTATTTTGTCCTCCACCAGTCAGCCCAAGCCAGCCAACAGGATACTGCTGCCTGATCCTTGTCCTGCAGAAGCCTAAAGCAGCTCAGGCTCTCACTCTCTTTCTGTGTGTGTGTGTGTGTGTGTGTGTGTTAGTCTCCGTGTGTGGGGGGTACTCAGTCTCCGTGTGTGTATGACTCAGTCTCCGTATGTGTGTGTACGTATGTCATTCAGTCTCTGTGTGTGTGTGTGTATGCGATTGCGTGTGCCAAAAAAAATGTTCTAATGCTTGCGGTTGATGTATGTGGACATTTATTAACAGGAAATGAAAAGAGATGGGTATTTAACATTTAATGTGAAATAATCTACTGTAACATAAAAAACCCAAAATAATACTAACTGTTTTAATTGTCCTGGGTAATTAAACTGTCACTATAGTCATTAAAAAAGATAGGTGGATAGTAAGTTATTGACACAAGCTTTTCAAATAGGGTAGATTAATTTTAAACCTAAATTTAACTTAAATTGAATGATTACGTGTGGTGTGCGTGTGTGTGTGTGTGTGTGTGTGTGTGTGTGTGTGGGTGGGTGGGTGGGTTCACATGCTGAGGTTTTTTTTTCAGTATTTACTAGGAATGCAACCAAAGACACCAAGAGAAAGGACAGGGCTGGGGTCATAGCTCAACAGTTAGAGGGCTTGCCTACCATGTGCAAGGCCCTGGGTTTGATTCCCCAGCACCACACAAAAATTAGCGGGACTTGCTGGCATACCCCTGTAATCCCAATAGTTGAGAGGCTGAGGCAGGAGCATTACCATGAGTTTGGGTCTAGCAGGGGCTCCATAGAGAGTTCAGGACCACTTCTGAGAGAAGGTCTTACTACAGAGCAAGACCCTATCTCAAAAATATAGTAGTAATATAAAGCAAGTCAGCCTAGTTAGTTATGAGGGAAATGTGTGTGTGTGTGCTTCTAAATAAACTCTCAGTTGTGTGTATTATTACTTTTCTTTCTTTTCCATTGCATTGATAATTTCTATTTCCTTTTCTTATTCAGTCTTATCAAAAATTCTCTTTTGGACTCATCTTTTTAAAGAGGCAACTTCAGGCTCCTTTATTCCTTTTGTGGGTTTCTTTCACCATTTCTTTCCCTCTACAATTTTCACTTTGGTCTAAATTTTTAAACTTATTAACTGGACACCACTTTTAGATTTTCATCTTTTACTCTTTTCTGACATAAGCACGTAAATGTCTATGTTTTTAAATATAAATACTTAAAGCTTTAAAATAACACTTTAACACATCTGAGTTCATCCCCCTTGGAAATTTAGGTGCGTCTGCTCCTAATATATGTGGTGATTAGGGCAAGAATGAAAATAGAACGTTGACATATTCTGTGTCTAAATGCTTAAAAATTATAAACCAAGCTTAAAACGCATACACAAAATACTAAGAGGAGAAACTATGTGTAAAATTGCACACACAACTATGGCTTTTCTGTGACTAAAAGATAGCAAAATAGTAAATGCGACTAAAATTGATTATTATTGTACACATCTTAATATTGTCTGATAGGTTAGTCAGGTTTGGCTGAGAAACAAAATGTGGACTGATATAACTCCTAAATTATCTTTTATTCACACAAAAATTTGCTTTTGTTTCTGTTTTAAAAAGCAGTAATGATATTACTGTAACTGAAATGTTCACACAATTTGTGTCCACTTCACATTAATGATCTAAAAGATTCAAAGCAATTGTGACTGCATGCAAACCATAAGTGTAAATCTTTGGGCATCAAAATCATTCACTGAATTCAATATTATTTCAGGAAACTTGAACATTCTAATGTGATCTTTGATCTTTTTCATGAACTCTTACGCCCTTGCATGTCCTAAAGTCACCTGTACCCCCGGGGCTCGTGTCACTCTGGATTCTACTGTCACCAGGTAGAATGCTGGAGCTGCAGATTTAGAAAGGGGAGAGCAGTGCTGGCTTGTCTCACACGAGGAAATCTTCACAGCTATACTGTACAGATTTGTGAGTCCTCTAGAGCCACAGATTGGAACCCAAAGAGAAGAAAAGCCACTGCAGACAAAAAGGACTGACAAACAATATTTTATTATGAGGGGACCTGAACAGTAGGACCTAAAAGCCTGATTTGTTTATCTTATTTTATCTAAAGGCATCCATGTGTCAAAGCCTCTCTCCCTCCAAGAGCAGTGTCCCCATCTAGCCTGAGCAAGGCCACCAGGCCTAGATACTGTCATTCGATCTTAGAAGCTGTACACACCACTGCTTGTTTCTCTGAGATTGTAATAGGGTTAAGTAAGTGAGCGGCTGAATGCAATCTGGTTGCACTGTAGGGTGCTGGGTCTGTTGCCTGTATTGTATGTGGATCCTGCCGGTGTACGTTTATAGACTCAAGGGCTTCTCTAAACATGAGATCCAGGGCAGAGTGCTCTCTCACCTGGGCGGGAGGGTGGTGCCAGGCCAGCTTGCCAGGCCAGCTTGCTGTCCGTAACAGCCCATGCACACGTATGGCAAGCCCCACTGTCCTTGGTTGGCCCCGCGCAAGCTACTGCCAGCCCACTCTGGCCCCTGCTGTTCACATTTTGTGGCTGTTTCTATTTGAAAGAAGTCTTGAAAGCCAACTTCTTGTATAACAGGCATAGTTCCCAAAAAGTGAGTCCTGTCTGGAGTGTTTCATTGTGGAATCAATGCTGTGCCGGTCTGGGCTCCTTAGGGACTAGCCAGCCACCTGAAGCACGGTCCCCAAACCCAGCAGGCTGAAATGTTTCGGCTGCCAGATCATAGCTCCTGGAAGCTGCAGGGGTGCACCACTGCATCCAAACCCTCAGACGGCTGCAACACCACGCAATCACCCTCTATTGAATTAAAGTGACTGTGGGAGTCATAAAAGAACAGATTTGACTCCATACAAATGAAAAGTTCTGCATTGCCTTAGGAAAGCGTCTGCAGAAAGTATTGCTGACAGCTGTTCTTTGGCTGTAAAGCGTTCACAGAAATAAATGAGGAAAAGAAACAAAACCACCTAGAACTCATACCAGCGAATGAATAAAATACCTAAAAGGCAATTCTCCAAGGAGGAGCTGCCGCCCCCAGAGGCCAACTCCGAAGCTGAAGCAGTGATTTGGAAACAGTTTGGCAGTCAAAATTCTCAAGCGCTTCCTTTTATTTGGCTCTCCAATTCTACTGCTAAAAATGTATCCGAAAGGACCATACACTTTGGAGAAGAAAGTGTCATTTATATTTAAGTAGAGCACGGGTTGTTTTCTAACTCTGGGGAAGTTCTTGCCCAGAGGGAGGTGGGAGGATGAGGCAGACACGGAATGCAGGATATAGGAGTCTGAGTTAACTGAAGAGCTACAGAGTGGTGGGTGTGTACACACCTACCTGCTGCTGGGCTTCATGTGCCCACTGGGCACAAGGAACCCATATCCCTGTTGCCGCATCTCCCCTGGTTCTGCTCAAAACACAGAGAGAAATCCTCAGGTGTTGCGCAGTCGGATGCAGAAGCATTTCATGGCGCCCCTGAACGAGCTCTTCATGAGAGCACTGCAACTCAGACACATGATACCTGTGGAAGTCCAGCTCCAAGTGGCTTCGAGCCCCCGGTAAGCAGGAGGCTGTCACTGGAGTCAAGTGTTCACATGAGACTATCAGCAGAAGGGTCAAAAAGTCTCTGTTTACCCAGCCAGGTAAACTTTCTGGAACAGAAGCTGCTTGCCCAGGTGCTCCCCCCCCCCCACCAATCCCCCCGCAGGAGATGCTGTTCCCTGTAACCACAGTGACACAGGCCAGGACCCTGATGGTGGGAGCCCAGCTGTTCTCTAGGAAGCACAACTGCCCCCTGCTGATGCCACCTGTCACCAGGAGACTGTCCACCCTCTGGGGCCACTTGTCACGTCTGTGCAGAGCACACTTGGTCGGATGAGCCTATAATACCTCAGCATGATTTCTGGTTGAGCAGGGAGAGAGGAAATAGCTATCATCACCTCCCCGAACTTCAATGACCCGGCAAGAGCCCTCTTCTGGGCATCCAGATCCCCAATTTCAGACACGGTAATGGCAGCTGGCTTTGCAGAATAGAAGCAGACACTTGTCAGCTGATAAGATGCCTGTTGTGCCCCAGGAGCTGAGGAGACTGATCCTGAGGGCATGTGTCCCAGGCCAACATTTAGGCCAGTAAGCTCAGAGTCATTTGGGCCCTAAAGCAGAGGTTAGCAAGACCCCGTTCAGAATCCTACTGCAATCTCTGACCATAGTCTACACACTTGGGCACCGGCCCAGCTGCAAGACTACTGTCATTTGGACCTGAAATATCCCAGAGGCTCGTACGGGGAAAGCTGGGTCTCCAGACTGTGGCACTGGGCGGTGGCAGAATCTTTAAGAAGTGAAGCCTCTGTGGAGCCAGCCATGACACTGGAAGCGTGCCCTTAAAGGGATACTGGGACCCCAGCTCCTTCTTCTCTCCATCTTTGCTTCAGGCTTCTATGAGGCTAGCAGCCTCCTCCACTACACTCTCCTGCATTAATGCATGCTGCCCCAGACCCAGAGCAACAGGCCAAGACCTTTGAGAGGTGGGTCAAATAAGCCCGACACCCTTATAAGCTGTTTATCTTAGCTGTTATGCCTGAGATTTGTCACAGTGATGGGAAGCTAATACAATGGTCCAAAATACTGGTAGAACCCAAAGACCCCTCCCTACCCTATCCTTGCACAGAGCACTATAAACCATCACCTGATGCTATGCTCACCTCCACACCCCGTTTTCCCATCTGTAACAGGCCACATCAGTAGACCATAGAGCTGCTGAGCCCAAGCACTGCCTGTCACCCTTCCCAGCACAGAGCTCCTGGACTTGACTTGAGGTGGGGCAGGGGTCTGTGGACTAAATGCGTAAATGTGAACTAAGCATCACTAGTAATGAATCTCCATCTCAGAGAGAGCCTTCCAGCTCAGATGTTCTCCTCTGTGGATGTGGGCACCAATCCACACACAATGTGGAAAAACAGTTTGGTACTAAGAAAAAATAAACCACCTCTGGTCAGGAATTAAAAGGAAAATTATGTAAGCCTTTTTCTCTTCTTTCCTTTTTAATGATATTCTAGCTACATTTTTCAACAAGGAGTCATCAACTCATTTCCCAAGCTGGAGTGTCATTATCCTCACACACAGGTGGGACGCGGGGAGGTACAGAGAGGTTAATGGTTGTGTCTAAAAGCACACAGCACGGCCTCATCAGAAAGGGCTGGAGATGCAGGAGCAGCGGGGACTCACACTGTTCTGTGATAACCCAAACTTTTCCCCCAACAAGTTTGGCTGGGCCTAATTGGCATTCAATTTTAAAAAATGTCTTTCATTAAAAATATAATTTGAAGAACTGGGTAATTGACTCACATTTGATTAAGGCAGATTCTATTGGATTAACGTGATTAATAGGTAAAATTATAACCAAACAGAAAGCGGTACAAAAGGTGACGAAGTCATGGATCACATTAAGATACTAAATTTTAAAAAGATGGATGGGCTGCGGTGGGCATTTTCCCCCTTATGGTAGAAATATTCATTTCCCAGTGGCTGTCACACTGGTCGGTTATCACTAGTACGGTAATTAGGATGAAGTTTGTGCTCAGGATTAAAGAGGAAGTACTTGGCAGGGGGCATTTCGATTTCACAGTGAGGGAAATCTCGGTTCGCTCTCTCTGATTCTCCCCAAATCATTCGGTTCATTGGTTAAAGGGGAACCTTAAGCATTCCGGTAAATTCCTCACACTGATCACAGAGTCACACTCCCCCACCCTCAGACCTAAGTATACTTGATGCTGCATCAGCTTTCAGAGCCCCTGCTGGGACTGAGCTGTCCCCCTCCCTGCACAGCAGTGACTGACAGAAGCCATAGTTTTTTTCCACGAGAGTAAAATTGAGTCCCCAGCAGAATCTCAGTAAACCCATCTCCCACACGCCGCAGAAGACTCCTGGCAGCACTCAGGGCTGCAGCACTCAGCCCAGGATTAATCTTGACCCCCCCCCCCACAAAGTCTTCCCCATGTTGTTATTATCATGGCGTTCTCTAGCACATCCACAATCTTCAAAAACAAAAGGTACAGGTACAGCTCTTTTCCCAGCATGCTGTTTTTAGGACATTATTCCATCTTGCTCCAGCTTCAGAAGCCAGTTCACGTACAGCTAAATAAATGCTGGTAGCTTTTCTTTTCTAGATGGAAAATGAGTTGGCTGATACTCCTGTCCCAGGCTCTTCCAAGCAACCAGGCTGGGAAATAGCATGCAAACCAGAAATGGTTGGGATTTGGGGGTTTTGTCACTTGAGCTCATGTCTTTTGATGATGGGGGGAGCAGAAATGGGAGCTGCTGGGACACCGATGGAAGTGACATAAAAGCACGTGTTCTTGACTTTCTCTCCTTCGGTGCTAGGCAGCAGCAGCAGCCTTCCCAAGACAGCCATGGCTGTGTCATGGAAGAGGAAGGGGCCTCAGAGAGACCTTACCCATTCTATAACCTTCCTCAATAACTCCAAAGCCAAATTCCATGGCAGAACTCTCTTCCGAGCAAGCTGGTTCCAGCGCAGCCTTGCGACCACTATCTCCACTAGCTTGATGCTCCCAGGATCCCCCAGCATAGAGCCCTGAGGCCACCTCTGGGGCCCCTCTTCTAACCACATCCTTATTTCTCCGATCAACGTGTTTGGCTCTAGAAAATATTAAAGAACCAAAACTGGAAGATGGGTTGACTTTCTTTCCATACAAGAATGACAAAATGTTTGAAGATGGAAAATGGTCCATGTTGGAAAGGGCTTGGAGAACAGGGAATCTCACGCACAACTTCTTAGAGTCTATACTGGAAAACAGTATGATACGGTCTGTGAAAATAATAGACAGCTGTGTGTGCCCTTTCACCAAGCCACTCCATGGGTGCCTCAGCACAGTGACACAGATTGCAAGTGTTCACTGTGATTGTTATTGTATTTGCATTCCAAATACTAGAAGCGTCCTAATTGGTAAAGAACAGGAAAGAGATAAAACAACTCATGGTGTGGCCTGCACTATGGAATACCCAAGAGACCAAGCTGAAGGGGGATTGACCAGAAGGCCAAGGAGTGATTTCTAAGTGAAAAAAAGTAGTAGAGATAGAAATTTATACAATTTATACATTTTTAAAAAAAAATTGTACTTATACTCTATGTTTTCAAATGAATTCTTTTATTAAAATATGGGGATGGAGCTGGGCATGGTGATACATACCTGAAATCCTAGGTACTTGAGAGGCTGAGGCAGGAGGATCTCAAACTCCAGGCTAGTGTGGGTAACTTAGCAAGAACTGGCTTCAAAATAGAACTAATTTTTTAAGTGAAAAATGATGTTGAAACAGACATATTCCCAGTTGACCTCTGCAAAAAAGAAGTAGACTGGGAGATGAAGGTGTTTCACTCTTTTAGTAGAGATATCAGTAATTTGATTCAGCAACTATATGGTATTTTATCAGAAGAAAAAGACAAGACTGTGTGGTGTGACAGGTCCCCTCACAAGGCACTAGGGAGTCACGATGATGAAGTGGGTCCCCACCAAGCTCTTTTGGGAGGAGGAGGACAGACCAATTAAGTCCTTTCAGCTCCAGTTTTCCCTTCTGCTAAACAAGGACAACACCCACCTTTAGGTTTTGTAAAGACCATACGACAATGTGCTTCAAAAGCTCTATTTACTGTTAAGCTTAAGTGATTGTGAAATATTAACTTACCCCAAGATCAAGGTTAAAGAGTTGGTACAAGGTAATGAAATGTCCAAGAAGAGCACTAACGTTCGCCAGCTTTGGGGAAGGACCCATAGATCGTAAGAGCTTTAAGATGATTAAAGAAGTTAGAGCCAGCTGGAGGCACGGAACCTTCCCTGAAGGGGCAGGGGCTTCCGGTGGGTCAGGCTCCTGGGGAGCACCTCCTCCCGGCTCTAACATGGCTACCCAACTCAAAGTGGCCACATGTGGCCTTTCCTTGATGTGTGCACAAAGGGACAGAGACTTAATATTTTTGAAGAACATTTGATTATATATATAGTTGTTTTCTCTTCACCATCTTAATTCTTTTGAACTTTTGCTTTGATCTTTTCTGTATGGCTACTTATAAGATTTTCTTTCCCAAAATACAAAATACCTGTCTAGATGTGGGTTTCCTCACTAAAACTCCCACTAGGCGCTCAATGAATCTTTTCATTCCAAACACTTAAGTCTTCTCTCTGCTGGTGGAACTTGTCTGTCCTGTTTTTGATTGCTAGCTCATCTAGTTTTATTCTCTTTCTAGAATTCCTAGAGGATGCATTTTGAATTTCTGCTGGAGCTCTACAAAGCCAGTCTCTTCTCTCCTCATGCACTTCCCTGGCATCAGACAGAAAACACCTGGGAGCTACGGATTTCCTGCGGACACTGCCTCGCTTTCAGGTTTCACGTCAGCACTTACATCTTTCTTCTCTCTAATGTCTCTCTTGGACCCTGTGTCTTCACAGTGCTCTATCTGCATCTACTCCAGGTGTAAGATTCAAACCCCTCCTTTAAACTCAATTTTTAAATGTGTTTTAAATATCCTACAGTCTTACTCCAGAGCTTCCAGATTGAGAGCTTACTTGATTGCTAAGAGTTGTCCCCTTCTCTCAAAAAGCTCTCTCTTTTCAGGTTTCTAGAGATTTCTGCCTTCATGAATTCAGGTGAGTCTGCAGTCCTCTTGGAGCTCTGCTTCAGCATTTTGGCCCACAGAGATAAGGAAGGGAACATTTGACATTTGTGGCTGTTTTACTTAGATCTGGAAGCCAGAGGGACTTCTGGACCTGGTGATGCAGGCCTATCATTCTAGCACTCTGGGACGCTGAGACAGAAAGATCACAGGTTCACAAGTTCGAGCCCAGCCTGGGCTACATGGCAACTTAGTGACACTGTGTCTCAAATAAATAATAAAAAGGGCCTGGGGAGGTAGCTCAGGGTGAAAGCCCTGAGTTTGATGTCAAGTTCTACAAAAACAAAAACAATAAAGAAATGTCTACAGCAGGGAGTGTCCTTCCATCTGGTGAGCTCTGCTGACATGTCTGAGTGGACATACTCTTCAGGCACCTCCTAAGTGCAAATTGGGGGTTAACAGTGCAGGAAGCCTCTTCTTATTAGAAGCTTCCTTGTCTAGCACGTTTCCTAGGAATGTAACCGGATGGAGCTTTGAGTCCTTCCTCTCATCCCTCTGCCAACCAGTAGTTAAGGTGGCCTTATTATTTGTCATCTAAACTGACACTCTGAAAAGCAAAAAGAGAAATTAGTAACTACCAGACAGTAGGCTTAAAGAGAGAGCGCACCAGGTGACCTGCTCTATGCGGCCACCGTAAAGGCCACACACACCCTCTCCTCTGGTTCGGGTCGCACTGCTAGCGTCAGCATCCGCTGTCATGCTGTCCTCTTCCCTAGAAGATTCATCACCAACAACTTCAGCAACTGCCCTACGCTCTGGATGTTTACCGCAACCGAATCATTTCCTCTGTGGTGGGCAGTTCAGTTACTTCTGATTTTCATCTATTAAATACACGTAAGGATCCTGTGCCTACAACTACATCCTTGATTTACATTTTTCTTCCCTTTGGACCAAATCCTAGAGTACAGATGGTGCAGGAAGCTCTGATTTCTGTTCCTCAAGTCCTTCTCCTTTCCTTTTTTTTCTTGTCCTTTCCTAAAAGCCATTATTAAAACTGGTTACAAGATCCTTTTGGTTCCCTCATTGGTTAATAAACAGAATCTCTGACACATTCTCATTTGATGCGTGCACAGGAGCCAGGGTGTGACTTCTTTTCCATTGTCCTCTCGCCCAGATGGAGGTCATCCATCAACACGTCCTACCAAGCCAAATAGAAGATGCGGAGATGCACCCATCTAGGAGCCAAACTTCAACTTTTCTGTCTCTACATTTCTTCTTTAGGCTTGTCAAGTTCATTCTCTCCCCTCCCTCACCCCTCTCTCCCTCCCTTCTTGACTTCTTCCCTCCCATCTCTTTCCCTCTTCGCCAGTTTTGCATTTTGGTTTTGTTTCTGCCACACGGAGGAAGGATGAATTAAGGCAGCAGCAGGGACCAGTGGAACTTTATTCTGCGTGGTAATAGAATAAATGAATTCATGACCCCCGGGGACTGAATGACAGAAAGGACAGGGAAGAGGTTTTGTCTTTTTCTGTCAACTACTCTGAGCTTGAGCCAGGTAAGACTCTCATGGTCACCAATGGAACAACAGCTCTAGGGTCTCCGGCCCAGAGCGCCAATATGGCTGTCTTTATTCTTCCCCTATAGAATGGAAGCGCTGAAACCTTGCCCAGGGTTATGTCTGCACGACTTAACACAGAATCCTCCTCTCCCAGTGTGGAGGGAACATTTTCCTATCCTTGGAATCATTAACAAATTACTTTATAAATTACTTACAAGTTCAAAGAAAATGATTAGCTTTTAGAGTGATCCTATAAACAGAATATTCGTATAATTCCCAGGAAATCAGGAAGTTGGACATCACACATATTTTATTCTACACATGCTAAACATGGCAGCTGTGACATGGGACCAAGTGTGGTAGAGGGACAAGGGCAGTTCCAGAGACAGCCACGAGACAAAAAGAGGATGGGACATGACCAGTGTCATGGTTTGGATCTGGAGTGTCCCTGAAAGTCTCATGTTTCTGCAGATATTGTGTAGGATTGGGAGGTGGGGCCTGGCTGGAAGGGATGGATGCTTAGGGATTGACCTGGAGGGGTGTGTGCTAGTTCCTACCTTCTTCCCAGTCTGCTCTCTGTTCCAACCCTACCATGGGATTCCACCATGTTCCAGCCGCCCACCCATGAAAAGACTGAGACCTTCTGAACTGTGAGCTAAAATAAATCTTTCCTCCCTAAAGTTGTGGATGTGGGGTACTGAGTCACAGCAATGAGAAAGTAACTATGGGAACCAAGATGGCTTACTCACTCATCAAATAAGCAAATACACTAGCTTGAACAGAGCCAGGTATCTCCTTGCCAGAGTGGGCACCAACCAACAGAGAGAAAGCTACAGGGACCCATCAGGGGCTGTACCACCCACGTTCCCAGTTTAGTGCACATATGTAGATACCTCTGTGCAGTCTCCATGAGTCTCCATCCTCTGATCCATCGACCAAGAGGGCCAGGGAGTCACACTCAGTGTCACCGTGTGACCAGCACCTCTTCTAAGTATCACTGTCACTAAAAGAAGCTAGATCTCTTGAATAAACAGGAGCCACCACCCCTGGGGTTGGAGAAGCACTAGAGTTCACCCAAGAATCCTGTGACAGAAAGCAAGTGCTCAAAGAATGAAAAGAGCCACATCTGAGTACCAGAAAAGTCACCTTGGAGGAGATCCCCCTGACCAAACCTGGGAGAATTTGAGCAATGAAATAATGAAGTAACAGATTAAAGCCTATTAACTAAAACAGTTCATATTAATATAAATGAACAAAATATATAAATAACTAAATGCATAACTCAATCTTTGATGAGATACAAGACATGTTTCATTGAGGTTTAGTGTCTCATGATGAGAAGTCTGGTGGATGCCGCCTCAGTGAAGGGACTGATGTTAATATAACTAGCAATGGACTTGTGGACACATCCAGGCCACCTGAGGAGAGTCAGGAGTGTGCAACATCACTTCTGTGGAATTCCTGCCAAACACAAAGGACCTGGATCAAATCCCAAGGGAACATCAGATGAGCCAGAAGTGAGTGACTACAAGACAACCACTCTGAAGTCTTCAAAAATGGCAGGACTCAGAAAGGCAAGGGGATAAGGGAAGGCTTCTCTGTGCTGGAAACTGGAGAGCCAGGACAACTGACTTTAGCAACATCCTTTTAAGACGCTATTGAGACAACTGGCTAGAGTCTCACAGAACAAAGGGGAAAGGCGTCAGGAAAGTGTCAACATTTCCTGTGACAGTGGTTTGTGTGGTAGCAAAGTAGAAAACACTCCTTATGGTTTTCTGGGATAAGAATGTCATAGCCACAGCACAGACCCAAATGATATGGGAAAAATTCTTTGGGATCCAGTTGCAATTTTTGGAAGTTTTCTATTGTCTTGAAACAAAATTCTTATCCAGTACAGAGGTATGAAAATGTTAATGGTTCCTGATATAAATTGTTAAGCCACTTTCAAAAATCAGACAGCGACGCAGTTTCGTTTTCTTTCCTATGGAGTGTCTATCATGTAAGCCAGGCACTTACTGCATTCCAAGGCCCTACTCTCGCCCTACCTGTCACTCTTCTCAACAGCAGGGCTGCTGACTCTCATGGACCCACTGTCACGTGAAGGCAGGCTGATCGCTCATGGTACCATTAGCCCGTAATGGCAAGATGAGCTGATGGAGCTGTAAATGACTGTGGTCCAAGACTGCAGCTCCAGCTGATTGGATAAATATGCCACATATTTCATTTTGATCATATCATTCCACTGTCATTTGACGGAAATGTCTCCCTTCAACTTAAAGTTCTCATTAAGGCATGGTAATTTCTCTGAAAGATGATGTGTGCTTGCCTTTTACCAGCCAAAACCAACAGTTACAGAAAGGGAAGTCTATGTTTTAGCAATTCCTGTCTATGTGGTTTTATGCACCTCCAGAAAGAGGAAACTCCTTTGTAGGAAGGTGGCCATCTTCATTGTGTTGGGAGCTGCATGCTTGTGTAGTAGAGCACAAAGACTACTGTTACTTTAATTGAATAGCTTGTCTAATTGGAGAATTTTGATTTTAAAAAATTGATCATTTTTCCCTAGAAAATCCTACTGAATGACTTCCCTTGGCTCCAGGGGATCAGCCATATTCAGACTTTCCAGATCAGTGCTTTGCAAACTATGAAGTGCCCATGAGATGCCAGGGGCTCCTGTCAGAAATGAAGATCTGACTCCACAGCACTAAGAGTCTGCATGTCTAACACCCACCCAGGTGGATGCAGATGACACTGTGGCTCAAACCAGGTTCCATGAGAGCCAGGGGAAGCAACAGCTTGGAGGATAGGCCCCATCAACGGTGTCTGTGCCTCTCAGATGGAGTTCTTCACCCAGTAATCAGTTGAGTGGACCTGACAATGATGATGGGAGCAACTTTCCCAGATGTTATGGCTCGAATCTTGAATGTTCCTCAAAAGTCTCATGAATCTGGATGTTGTGGAATAACTATGGGCTCCATGTGCTGTTGAGATGTGGTACCTGGTTGGAAGGGCCGGATCACGGGTTTGACCTGGAAGGAGCAGATCCCTGGGACAGGACCTGGTAGGGTATGCACTAGTTCCAGCCTTCCTTGTGCTCTTGGCTTTCTGTCCACTGTGCCATGAACATCTTCTCTCCTTCTAGGCCTTTGCCATGTGTTTCTACCTTTGTCAGCCATGCAGGAATGAACTGGATCCTCTGAAACTGAGCTAAGATAAATCTTTCCTTTCTTCAATTGTGGGTGTTCGGGTAATGCATCCCAGCAACAAGTAAGTAACTAAGTCACTGGGCTAGGATGATGTGGATAAGAAAACCACCAAGCTGTAAGTAGCTTGTCCACATGGTACTATCCTCCTTAATGGAATGCAACCCATGTCTTTTTTTTTTCTTCTAAAATTCTTGGTACCATCCTGAGAATATAAATCGTTGTCATCTGATAGTAAGAAGGGAGAGATGTACAATGACAGTCCGCACCTCATGAGCTTTCCAGGATACCTCCAGGCAGCCAGGAACATACTCCAGTCTGCTGAGTCCCAAACTGAGCTGAGGCTTAGGTTTAAATGTATCCATCATTTTCTCTATCTCCAATAGGAAAGGAACTCTTTGGTGAGTTGCTGAGTGTCACTGAGGCTCTTTCATGAGCACCTTGGACTCAGCATCTTTAGAGATGGTGGTTGCTGTGTAAATAGATGCATTCACATTTCAGCTAGCCTTTTCTACCTTGAGTGGCCTTTTAACCTTGGAAAACTGGTTAATACTCTCCCTAAGACATGGATCTAAAAAGAAGGAGTTCTCTGGAAAATTAATTAACTCATCCAGATTCACAAATCTAAGTGGTGGAGGTACTACTTGAACTTTAGTATATGTGCTGCCAAAGCGAGCACACAACTTGAACTTCAAATACATGACATCAAAGATCAGTGGCAACTGGTGGTGTGCCAGTTTATACTCTTAAGAATATCTGTAGAAGAAAAGTATCCTTTATATTTAATTATAGATAAACTGGGGAGAGAATAATGACATGCTGAGCCTGTGTTGTTGACCAAAATTATACTAAGAAATGATGGGAAGAGTGTTGAACCCCAGATCTAAGTGACTGCAGAGGCCCTGGGTCATATCCATCACCTACACTGACACATGAAGATGTTGTTTACAGCACTGACACGACCATGTCATCATGTCTGGAAACTTTGAGGTACTCAGGGTTGTCATTTGGCCTCACCTTGTCCCTGGGAAGCTGGTCAGGCAGACTTTCCACACAGAGCACAAGTTAGAAACGAAGGCTATGGACATGAAACTCAAGCACTCACAACCAGGATGTGGTGGCCTTAAGTGTAGAGCTTGGGCACCAAATTCCACGATACCACAGCCTTCCACATCATTGAAAGGCCTCAGCATGTCTCCAGGACCCCGTAAGTGGATACCACCCCAACCACGCCAGGAGATGCTGGCCGCCACATTAAAGCAGTCACTTAGAAAACAGCTAAGGGCTTCCGCCACTTTCAGATTCCTGAAACAATGGCATGTGCTGAGTAGGAACATACTGAGAACTTAAGATACACAACATTGGAAATGGTGTGTGCCCTGCCGTTAAGAAGCTCACACACCAGTGCACAAGCAAAGCTGGAGATGTCACTGACTTGCACAAACTGCGAAATCTACGTGGATCCACGTGTGTGAAAGGAGAAATGGAGGCAACTACTCTGAGTCAGGAGTACAGGTGCCCATCTAGGAAGCGAAGAGCCTTTGTGCTTTGCAGATAGACTGTCCAGTAGGGACAATTATTGTCAATATTTTGGCCCACAACAGTTTGTATTTTTCAGTTGGTTCTCCGCTCTGCATCCAAGAGCCCAAATAAACCTGACAGAAGCGCTCTCACATCTCATCCATGACGTGCAGTACATCTGAGCCTACTCTAAACAACTCATTCACACGCTGGGTCTTCTCCCGGCTCCAAGCTCAAGGCAGCTGTGCTGAATCCCATGAGTCTGGAATTATCGTGTAGGCCATGTGTAAGAACAGGTGTCCTCCACTTGCTGTGGCTTCACTGCATAGAGGTTTATCTGCATCACAGACAACCAGTCCCTTTCTCTGTGCCGTCCTCCCCCAGGGTCCCAGGAGAATTGACAGTCAACAGGAAGGAAACAGGAGCAAGGAAGTGTCTCCACCCTGCTGTGGCTCACGTGAGCTCTACTCTTCTTTCATCTTGCTCATGTCTAACTGTAATATTTATTTATTTATTCATTCATTCATTCGTGATATCGGCAGTCAGTCCCAGAACCTTTACATTGAGCTACATATCTAGTCCATTTTTGGTTTTTAATTTTGTGACAAGGTCTCACTAAGTTTCCCAGGCTGGGTTGTGATCCTCCTGCCACTATCTTCTAGTGCTGGGGTGTCAGGGCTGTGCCACCAGGCCCAGCTCACACCTAACTTTAAAGAGCAAAGAAATCCAGACCCTTTCCCTATGTGTCAAGGGGAAGGAATAGAACCTCTGAGAAATTACTTGTGACCGGCACAGACCTCTTCCTGCTGCTCCTGGAATCCTGTGACATGACACATGACATGGCATGACAACTCTGCATTAGTCAGTGCCCCCCCATTGTAATGTGGGCTCCCTTAGGGTATCTCTCAAACTCACCTCTAAATCCAGTGCCTGCCACAGCCTGTGCCCATCTGTACCCCCAGTGAAAGAAAAATTCAAATTCCTTTCATAAAATGTAGGTCTGTGTCTTTAAATTTATGATTTCAAAACAATTGTGATTCAAAATGCTATTTGTGTCTTCAGTTCCTTAGGAAAGATATGCAGATAGCCTTGAGCTACAATTCTGACTTTGCTTGTGAATGCAAATATTTTAACAAGTATAACACACAGAAGCTTGAACTATCAATTATTTCTAGCAGCGTATGTAAAATATCTTGTTTATCCCAGAGATTCTAAATTAGACTGGAGGAAAAATAAATTCTACCTTTAAAGTTACATCTGAGATTTCGCTCCAGTCCTGAACTTATCTTACATATTAATCAAAAGTTAGGCCTGCTTCATATTTAGGGAAAAGGGGGGATGTTCAGTTTTCCTAGTTACGAATGGACTTGGATGGCTAACCATGACACATGAATGTAAGAGATGAATTATCTACCACAAGCATGCTTATAATTAGGTAATAATTTTCATGTGTACTCCAGGACTTTAAAAAATCTATCAGTTGAATTTTTACCCCACAAAAAAAATGGTTTAGGAGATAACTCTCGAGGGCTGGGGGTGTGGTAGAGCACTTGCCTAACATGCATGAGGTTCTTTGACTTCTAGTACCACCACGACCACCACCACCACCACCATCAGAAGAAGACGAAGAAGAGGAGGAGGAGGAAGAGGAGGAGGTGGAGGAGGAGAAGGAAGAAGAAGAAGAAGAAGAAGAAGAAGAAGAAGAAGAAGAAGAAGAAGAAGAAGACGCAGCAGAGGAGGAGGAGGAGGAGCAAGAAAGAAAATACAGAAAGAACAAAGATAGAAAATTACTTCACTAATTTGTTGTTCAATTCAGCCAAATTTGTAAATTTTTAAAAAACATCCAGCCATTTATCAGAAGCTTGAATAAATTAAATGGTGTGTTTCCAATGAGCCAGTACATATTATAATCATAGGCCTTTTGGGGGAGAAAAACAAGTTTATTATAGTCCATCGAATTGTCAGACTTTCTTAGATACAGATTTATTTTTAGATTAACCATGCATATTTAAGTATTGGGTTTACCAATTATTAGACTTAGCCTGAGGACTGTCTGTCCTTAGATTTAAAAGCTAGTCACTGGATCAGCCCTAAGCAAGGTCGATGGCATGTCTTATGTCGGCATGGGATTGCCATGCTCGGTGTGTGTCTGTGTGTGTGTGTGTGTGTGTGTGTGTGTGTGTGTGTGTGGCACTAGAGATTGAACCCAGGGCCTTCACATTGAGCTACACCTCAGAACCTTTTTTTTTTTTTTTTTTTTGAGATAGGACCCTGTTAAGTGGTAAAGTTGTCCAAGCTGGACCCAGACATGCTATCCTCCTGCCTCAGCATCCCAGAGTGCTGGAATCACAGGCCTACACCACACCCAGCTTACCTGTTTCATCTTGATCATTACAGTTGTCTCTGAGACAGATGAGTCAGGTATTTCCCTCTGGCTGTGCAGTTCCTTCCTCTTAACCCACTCTCCAGTTAT
Source organism: Ctenodactylus gundi (assembly GCA_004027205.1). Taxonomy (NCBI): domain Eukaryota; kingdom Metazoa; phylum Chordata; class Mammalia; order Rodentia; family Ctenodactylidae; genus Ctenodactylus; species Ctenodactylus gundi. Next base: position 74,565 of record PVKB01005804.1, read on the forward strand.
TAGACTTTGATAGGGAGAAATTCCAGAATCCTTTCATCAACTAAGATTGAATCAGCTCACTTCCAACTAAAGTTTGGGCAGAAAATGTTTTCCAACAAGCTTACGTGCTCATAGATTTTTATCCTTTTCCCAATGACAAAAATCAACTTAATCCCAGCACTCTGGGTGGCTGAAGCAGGAAGACCACAAGTTAGAGCCCAGCCTGAGCTCTATCAACTTAGCAAGACTCTTCTCAAAAAAAAAAAAAAAAAAAAAAAAAAAAGTAGGCTGGAGATGTAGCACACTGCGGAGGTCCTGGGTACTGAAACAAAAGCAACAAATCAACATGGTAACTTATGGAATCTACTTGGAGGTCTACATAAGAGAAATATGAGTTCCAATAAACAGATGCTTATATTTATATCACCTAGTTTTTAACACTTAAAAACAACTATGAGACTTGTTTAAAAACTTCAAAGAGTCAGAGCAAATTAAAATTTATGCTTTAAGACCTCTGAAGTATCAGATCACTAACATCAGCTCTGCCTGCACATCTATAGTGTGGGTTAAACCAGGTAAAATTATGCAAGGTGAAGATACTCTTAATATTCTTCCTGGCTGTTCCATTTTTTAACTCACATTTACTGAGCACCTACTACATGCCAGGCCTTGTGCCTGTGTTGTATGTGTGTGCGTGTGTGCACAGTTAGTATTACAACGGTGAGTAAAAGCCAAGCCTAGAAAACAGTGAGGCAGATACACATTGGTCAAATTATCATAACACATAACAACAATCTAAGACAAATGCTTTGAAAGGTGAGGGACTTGATTTAGAGCCAAGAGAGGAAAAAGGTCAGGGGAGCCTGCCAGAAAGGGGAACCCTCCTTCTGAAATCTGACATGTGACATACCCAGGAGCAGAAAGGACTAAGAGCCAGGATACTGAGACAGGTGGAGGATGGGCCACACCAAGGTGCAAGACACGGCTGGAGAGGTCCCAGGGCCCAAACAGCCACGCCGGGATACACATGCCAATTTTGTTCCCTAATGCTGGAGCCCTGGGGAATCTCGGGAGTGGACACAACCAGGCAGTGGCTCCAAGAAGACTACTCTGCCTACGTTCAGGGAGAAAAGAGTCTGAGGGAGGCGGGGGAGAGCCAGAGCCGTCCAGGTGATGGGAGGTGATGGTTGGATTTGTGTGTGACACGGGAGAAGATGCAAAGGAACAGAGAGAACAAGAATGAGGCGTGTCTAGATAAAATCAAGAAGACTGGATGACAGAAGGGCCGCAGAAGGCGGGGAAAGGAGCGGGGAAGGCCTGAGGTCTCTGGTCTACCAGTGTCCAAACACTGGCACTGCCTGCTACTTAGAAAACATGAGAAGGGGTGGAGGAATGGCACAGCGGTTAAAGCACTTGCCTAGCAGGCACGAAGCCCTGGCTTCGGTTCCCCAGCACCACATAAACTGGGCATGGTGGAGCACTCTTGTAATCCTGCACTCGGGAGGCTGAGGCAGGAGGATTGCTGCTTGTCCAAGGTCAGTCTGGGCTTCATAGTGAGTTCAGCACCAGCCTAAACTACAGAGTGAGACCCTGTTTCAAAACGAAAAGAAAGGAAGGAAGGAGGGAAGAACGAAACCAGCTTGGAGTGTTGGTCTGGATCGTGTTGGATCTGAGGTGCTCTTGAACCCGCTAAGTGGAGATGCTGAGTGGGTGCCTGGGTAGGAAAGTCTGAGTGGTCTGGTTGGCTTTGATTTGGTTTGGGTTAACGGTACTGGGGATTGAACCCAGGGTCTTTGTACTAGGCAAAGAAGCCCTTTTTTCTTTTTCTCTTTTCTTTTTTGTTCCTTCCCCCCCCCCCCCCACCATCTTTCTAAGTCATGCAGGCTGGGCTTGAATTTAGGATCGTCCTGCCTCACCCTCCCAAGAGTGCTAGGATTAGGGGTGTGTGCCACCACATCCGGTTTGGAGATTTAAATCAGGAAGTCATTAGTCTGTCAAGCGGCAGGGATGCACAGAGCGAGGTAAGGGAAGGAAGGCCCGGGAGAGAAGCCGCAGGAGGCTCTGGGTGATGACACGTAGCGGCAGAGAAGGCTGCGGAGGAGATTGGGAGCCAGCGGCAGGGAGGAGGCCCCTAGGTGCCTCAGGACCCACGGAAGAGGCAGTAGTGTCCATTTCCGCCGGGAGGCCGGCACGTGCGCGCTGGGTGGAGCAGAGAACAGATGAGTCTAGCGCGTGTTTAGACATCAGTGGCACCGAGGGGCTGTAACACCGACGGAAGAAGAGGCAGCCGTCCCCGGGTCCTCTCCGCCTCCGCCCCCGCCCCACAGTGCACCTGCTGCACCACAGTCAGGTCCGGCATCTCCGAACTCCATCCTGTCTCTGGCGCACCGGGTGACGCAGGACGCCGGGGAAGGCAGCAGTGAAGCCGTCAGCGCACACTACACCCTAACGTGGAACCAGCAGCGCAGGGATTATTCTTTTCTCCCCGATCTCCGGTTCAGCCTGTCCTGCATCCTCTTTCTTTGGATCCCTGTATGTTGTTAGTCCCGCACCCAGGGCTCCCGCCTCATAGTGGCTCCCCGTGCTGGCTCTCCCAGGGGCCTCCTGGCGCCTCAGTGCCACGCCACAGCAGAGGGCTGAGCAGCAGCCACAGTCACCCACCTGTCGGGGCCCCACACTCACAGCTAGCAGACCACTGCCTTCGTCCCCACCCCAAGGAAGCAGTAGGTAACAGGGCTGGTGCTGCCTGACCCCTGGCCCAGGTGCGACCCAGCCTTGGGAGAACTGAAGAGGGGTTTGTTTTTTGAATCGAAGGCGTCCTGTGGAAAAATAAGGCAAGAATGCCACCTTGGGGTTTCTGCTGAGAGCACAGTCGCCCCAGCTGCACTGGGAGAGCGAGAGTGCTCCTACAGGCTGCTCCGTGCCATTACAGGGAAGCACTAGACCACAGGCCTGATGGGAATCTCACAGTGCAAAGTCAGGCTCTTTACCCTGCCTGGAACTGGCCTTCCAATGTCTCGCGTTTCTTTAGGGATCGAGAGCACCTTGGAGAATGTCCTGTGGCCCTTCCTTCCGTGGAGGACAGCCCCTCCAACTCCTGCAAGTGGAACAAGGGGGTGCTGGAGGGAAAAGGGGGCAAGATTAAAATGCGCGATGTGTGTGTACAAGTCTGCCTGGAGGAAACCTGTCAACCCGTATGACCAATATGCACTGGTAAAGTGGGGAGGGGGAAGGAGAGGTGAGTGACGGCCAAGGAAAACCTAAAAGAACCTTTGGAGAAAGGACACATGGAAGTTCAGGCAACAGTAAGGGTTTATTGACGACGAGAGGAAATTTGCTGAGAAAGAACCAGGGAAAATGGCCACGGAAAGGGATGTGTCCAGCAGAGTCCTGCAAGAAGGACGTGGCGTCAGCGAGAGCTGGGGCTGTGGGACCGACAGCCCCCTGACAGAGAGCCTCTTAGCTGGGAGCCCCACCCTGCAACCTACAGAGGACAGGGGAGGGAGGTCAGAGCCTGAGGGCTCCCACTTCATGGGAGAAACCTCTGGATCCACAGAGGATGGGAACCCAAGTGTAACCCTTAACACTCAGCCCTCCAAAAATGTGCTCTGTGGGTTTGTTTTGGAATGGCAATGCAATGGGCAATGTTTTCCTTAAAAATAGAAACTTCCCAGTAGGCACATGTTGACTTTAGTCACTTGTTTGACACCGCTAAAAATATTAAAGTCATTGATGAATTGCAAAAAGTAAGTCATCATTCCGATGGCTGGCCAGGCATTCTCAAACATTGTTCCCAGCTGCAACCACCATGATACCAGTGAAGAGATGCGTGTGAATGGCTCTCACAGTGACAGGCCTAGGCATCCTTAGAACTGCCTCCCAGCTCTCATGACCCTCTGGGTCCCCTGGAGAGGCCAGGAGTACAACTTCAGAGGAGCCAGAGAGAGAAAGGCAAGAGCCCCAAGGTGGGGCCAGCCAGTGACACCTGGGGAGCTGGGAGTCTGCAGGAAGATGGCCACCCAGCTGTGGCTGGCAGGAGAGTCTCAGGAGGGCAGAAGTGGGGCACAAGAGGTGTTCAATGTGCTGCATGTGACCCACCACAAGGGCTCAAATATTTGTTCAATGAAAGGACCCCAGATGACTGGTGACAGGCACAGAGAGTCTGGGCCTTGGAAACCAGCCTCTCCAATGCCCACCTGAGCAGGTTCTCCCTCCCGGGGGGCCGGCCAGGTGCTCCAGCACTTCCTCCTCACAGAGTCCCTCCGTGTTCAAGTGGCTGCCTACTCAGACGCTTTTCTACTTATCCTGCTGGAGATCTCACCCTCAGGGCCAGCCGCCGCCAAGAGCAGGTGGGGGCCAGCCAGGGTGGTGGCTCCGGGTCACATCCATAGCTTTTGCTCCTGAGAAGCGGGGAGGAGAATCCTGAATTTGATGAACTTTAGACTACTCAACAGTATGAAATAAATCAGAAAGAAAGTCAGAGAGCAGCTCTTGTGTAAATATAAAGGAATATATTAAAACACACATACTCAAGGAAAAAGTGTGTGTTAACACTTGAATAAATGTGAAGAGGCCACGGTCCCACACTAAGGGGTCAGGATTTCTTTTTCACGTTGTATTCTCCCAGTTGGAACCGGTTGAAGGAAAACACCCAGACCGCTGATCTGCCTCCCTTAAGGTTTTCAGCCACTCACTTCCACAGGGAGGAATCCATAACTCACTCGGAAGTCCAGCCCAGTCATGGATTTCTCATCTCCCACATGAACTCTTTCCTATGTGATCTCTGTCCCTGAGTTTCAGAGACTCCTCTCTGTGCTGATGAATTGCTCCCTGTTTTGGTATAAACGCTGAAGCACCCAGAAAAGTGCACCTTTCTCATCACCCTAACTCATCAGCTACACAGGCTACACATCAGACTTTCCTCCTGTTATTCCATGTGGTGGCTTACACATGTGTCTGCACTTTCTAGGACATTCCTTCAATCAAAAAGAGGACCCTGAGCTGGGCAGTGATATATACCCATAGTCCTAGCTTCTAGGGAGGCTGACTCAGGGGAATTACCTAAGCCCACAGGTTTAAGACTAGCCTGGGTAATACAGTGAGACCATGTCTCAGAAGACAGACAAAAAGTTGAGCCTAAATCCCTCTCCTGACTGATGATTTAATGAATTATTCCTAACAAAGAGATTGTGGAGGCTCTGAAGATGTATGACTTCCAAGACTAGGTTATAAAAGCGTGGTGGTTCTCTACCTGCTCTTTCTTGGTACCTTTCCCTGGGGAAGCTGCCGTGTTGTGAGTGTGCTCAAGCCATCTTCAGAGGGGTCCATCTGGTAAGGAACTGAGACTTTGTTCCAACAGCCAACAGGAACTTGCTAGTTGCACTGCTGACTAGCAAGTTCATGTTGGTTGAACTTGTTGCGCCATGTTGGAAGCAGATCCTGGGCCCTCAGTTAACCTTTCAGATGGCCTTGGCCAGAATCTTCATTGTGACTCATGTCTTGGCCATGACCAACACCCATCTTCGATGCTGCTGAATTCCTGTACAATAGACATTCTGTGAGGTATTAAATATGGGCATTTCTTGCTTAACCTCACTAAATTGGGGGGGGGGGGGCAATATTTTACAGAACAATGGGTAACTTAGACACTGTGAATGAAATGTCCTTTGTTCCTCCTTAGGCTGGCCCCTCCTTTGTGTGTGAGATCCCATGTCCTGCTGCTAACAGAAAAGTGCTGTTCAAGCCATTGTCACTTTGCACTCCTGTGTCCCCAGCACGTCCCCAGGGTAGATCTCTCCCATTTCAGAAGCAAATATGCCTCTCTTGGGCTTATAGCTTCCTTCCACCTATAGTGTTGTTTCTCTATTTCCCTTCACAGTAAAGCTCCACAGAAGAGAGTCTACTCTGTTTTCTCTTCTCATTCCCCACTGAACCCTCTAAAATCTGACATTTCCACTCACACCACTAAAAAAGTGCCTATTAAAGTCTTCCGTGATGTTGATACTAAAATTCGATTTCCTGTTTTATTTGACCTCCTATGGCTTCATCTCATTTCTAGGTCACTCCTCCTGAACTCTCTGTCTAGCCTAGTGGCTTCATCTTGTTTCTGGGTCATGCCTTGTGGGCTTTCCTTTTAGCTCAGTGGCTTCATCTCACTTCCAGCTCATCCTTCGTTGGGCCTCCATCTAGTCTTCTCATTGCTCCTTCCGGGTTTCTCTTCTGGTTCTTCTTTACTGTCAAGCAGCTCCAGGGCTTGGTCCTTGGATCAGCTTTCTCCCCCAAGACGATGGCTGCAAGAATCCTTATTGCCCCCGCCACTCTGATGACTGCTGGAGTCTGTGTGGCCTGTGTCCCCTGTGCCTTAGTTATTTTCTTGTTGCTCAGACACAATAGCCAACTCATACAATCTAAGAGAGCAAAGGTTTATTTTAGCTTCGGGTTTATTTTAGCTTTTAGGCTTATTTCAGTTTCAGAAGGTTTGGATCCGTTCATGGGCAGCCTGCAATGGTGGAAGGATATAGCGGAGGCCTAGCCTGAGAGAAGCCATTTATGGCATGTTCAAGACAAGAAGCAGAGAGAAGGGTACAGCTGCCAAGGGAGCTATATCCTTCCAGGACATGTCCCTTGGTCTGCTCCTTTACCAGGCCCCACCTCTTAAGGTGCAGGAAATGAATGGATTAACTCCCATGATTGAATCACCTTCCAAGCACATGAAGCTTTTAGGGGACATTCCACATCCAAAGCATAACACCTGCTTAGGATCAGAGTTTAGGGTGCATGTGATACTTGCCTTGATCAAGCGGCAGCACACTGTTGCCTCCACCAATCTGTACCAAACAACTCACTCCTAAGAAAATCAGTGAATCCAATTTTTTAGGTATGCTAAGACCAAAGCGTCAACAGGTAGGGGATTGTTTGTATATACTTGTCAGCTGGTTGGGTTCATGGGAGGTAGACTACTGTGTTAGTTTCATCTCACTGGGGATGAGGATTTCAACATAAGAATTTTAAGAGAACAAAAATGCACCAATTTCTTTAGACTAAAATTATGGGGAGATGGTTACATATGTTCTAGGATATTCTGCGGCTCCCTGGTCTCTCCCCTCTAGATGCCAGCAGTACCCCCACCCCATAGCTGTGACCATCAAAATACCTCCCAGATGAGGTCCACTGTTTTTGGCCTGTGGTATGGGGGGAGGAGATCGATAGATTGAGAGACTTATTCAATGTTGACTTAGGGAGAAAAGGCTAACAATGACCAGACCTTCATAGGCTATAGTGAATTAAGACTCGTAGTTTCTGTATTTTGTCGGGGAGAAGTGGCAAAGTCAGTTCTGACAAGTCTGTTTTCCACTTCTACAACAAAATTACTGAGGCTGGGTAACTTCTAGAATCAGAGATTTATTTTGGTTGACATTTTCTCTTTTCCATTCTAATATTTGTTAGTTTATATATGTGATATACAATGGCTATGTTGATCTTGAGGATTTTGTGCACATACATATCACAACAACATTACAATCCCTCCCTCTCTCTCCATCATTCCTCCCAATTCTCACTCTCACCCCGATTTGGTTCTATAAAATGACTGTATTCTGGGTTTCTCCTATTAGAGAAACCATGCAGCATTTTATCTTCTGAGTGACTCACTTCTCTAAGCACGATGGTCTCAAGTTGCATCCATTTACCTACAAAAGCCTTAATTTTATCTGTCTTTATGGAAGAGTAGTACTCCATGGTGTACATATACCACAGTTTTTGTATCAGTTGGTCTGTTGGTGGATGTTTCGACATCTTCCGCAGTTTAGTTCTGCTAGCTGTGCTGCTACTCTTTTGTGGTTGACATTTCTGGGGGTTGGACCAGGTTCTAGGTCTTCTGGGTCCTGGTGAGGGGCTCAAGCTGCTTCAACTCACAGCTGAAAACAGAAGGGCAGGTGGGTGTATGGAAGGAAGAAGAGGGTCCGTACCCCTTGATCCATCCCTGAGGGTTAACCCCTCACAACCTCAAGCACCTTCATGAAGACCCCAGGAGGAATTATCACCCATTACACTGGAGACCAAGCATTTTGTGAGTTTTGGTGGGGATAGGTCCCATTCAAACCATTGCACTGCTACCAAGACCGGCAGGATTCAAAGACATCTGGACAGAGGGAGGTAGGGGGGCAGGTATCATAACAAACAGTATTAAGAGGGCTCGGGCTGGACAGCAAGTGCCTTCTGAAAATCTGTCATTATTCAGTGACACCATTGCCAAGTGACTTTTTCTCATTTGCCTAAAATGCTACAAGCAGTGCCAAGGCCAAGGATCCATTTCTAGAAGGGTTCCCAGATGCTGGGGTAGGGGCTTGGTGGAGGCGGGGGAACACCAATATTTCTTTGGAGTCACAAACAGGCATCCCCCTCTACCCCTAGCCAGGGCACATGGTCAGGCGCCCACTCCTCCTTCCTCATGGAGGTCCCACCCTGGCTTCCCTTTCAGCCCCACTCTACAAAGGCCTCTCATTTTCTGTACCCTTGTATTTTGGAACTAAGGATTCTCAGTTGGCAAAGAGGGAAGGATGCTCGGGTGTGGTCCTGGATTGGCTGGGCAAGGGAGTGTCCCAGGAAGCTCCAGGAAAAGATAGCAGCAACTCCTGCTCTTCACGCCCACATGGAGCCCCAAAGCAGACAGGGGAACCTCAGTGATTGGCAGTGTCTCCAAGATAGCTGGCAGGATGGGCGGGGGAAAGAAGGTGGCAGCTTGACAAAGAAAAGACCCATAGAACTTTAGGGGTGACAAGCAGCCCTTCTACAGAGCAGTGCCATGCCAACGCCCTTATAAAGGCACCCACATAAGTCCGGCAACACAGCTCCCACAGGCTCCCCTACCTCTTGGTTCCTCGGGCCTGTTTCCACGCCACTGCACCATCTGGCAGGCAGCACAGAAACTCCAGGCGACACTTCAGCGAGCAGGGCACGCCAGCCATGGCAGGTCCCGCCCCACCCCCACCTGCCATCCCCGGCCCCCTGCCTCCTTGGACAGTTTCTACTGGCATCTGCATCGATTAAACCTTGATCTCATTTATTATCCCAGGAAATGGTCTCAAGGTCACAGGGCTGGAAATTTAATTATGGTAGCAGTATATTAAGTGGCACATTTAAAGATGCTGAGTTGTAGTAATTAATTTTTTGGATGGTGGTCTCGGAGGAGCGGGCTTTCTCCACGCTGGGTATCCGGCATCCATCACAACCACTGAGCTTGGCAGCTGTCTTTTAGCTTTAAACGGGCTTGTTGCTCATCTTTTATGACCAGCCCTTAAAAACACTAGGCGCCTGTATCCCCTTTGATTGTAATATATGTGTGTGGTGGGAACGGGGCCATCCTTCACCTTGGCTATAAAACACAGCCAAGGTGCCAGCAGCTACCTGGGCTGGCCTCTAAATTGAGACAACAATTACCCTTCGGTGACATCTAGTGTCAAGGCATGAGATACAGCCAGAGCGTGGGATCCATTGGTCTGGAAAACCTTAGGCTTCTTTCTCCTGCAATAAAGCCCCATCCCCCCCCCCCCCCCCCCCCCCCCCCC
>PVKB01005805.1:0-83967 GCA_004027205.1 Ctenodactylus gundi
TCCCCCACCCTACCCCCCTCTTTCACTTTGTCTTTCGTCTTAAGTTCCAAAGGAGTTGTGATCTGGGTCTCTCATATCAGAGAGACCATTCGATGTTTCACCTTCTGCTTCTGACTCACTTCACTAAGCGTGATATTCTCAAGTTTCTTCCATTTGCCTATAAAAGCCTCCACACTGTTGGACTTTCTTGATGCATAGTATTCCATTGTGTATGAATACCACAGTTTGTGTACCCACTGGTCTGTTGATGGGTATTTTGGTGACTTCCATATTTTAGCTATTGTTAGTTGTGCTGCTATGAACATGGGTATACATATATCTTCTCCCAGTACTTTTACCAGGCATTTGGGTTTCTAGTGTTAGTGGAAGAATAATAGCTTTTTCTGATAAATGAGTGGGCATTCAAATATGTGAGCAGAAAGAGGTGCACTGTAAGTGATATACATGCTGGTTTCAGATGGACTTGGAAGATTATCTTAGTGTATGCCACTCACAAACTTATTTAGTTTTTGGAGACCTAGTTTATTCATTATGAAAATGGGACTGTAGTCCCTTCCTTTGAAAATATGCAAATTTGCCTGGATTAAGAGAGTAATATGCAGCTGAACGCGGTAGCATATCTCCTGGGATCAAGAGTGAAATATGCAGCCGACCATAATGGCGCATTCCTATGACACCAGGATTTTGAGAGGATTAGGCAAGAGAACCGCAAGCTTAAGCCCAGCCTGGGCCAGTTAGCAGCTCAGCCAGACTGTGTCTCAAAGTGAAAAATAAAAACTGACTGAAGATATAGATCAGTGCAGAAGCCCTGGGTTTCAAACAGAAACCAAACCCAACCAAAACAACACACACACACACACACACACACACACACACACACACACACACACACACACACACACACAAACTCCAAAAGAATGAAACATGCTTTTTAGTTGTACAAATAATCATAATGGATATCCACAAGTGAGGGGTAATGGCTATTTTAGGAACTATATATAATTCTGAATATTTATTTAATCTTAAACTAAACTTTGTGTATCTGTTTTTCTATGTAGAATCTTACAGATTATCCATAGAGTACATCACCTATTCTTTAATTTTCTCAAAGTAATACACATACATGATCCTAAAAGTTAAATAATAATAATGGGTTCCCCCCAATATTATCTTTTTATTAGTATATGTTTGTGATATATAATAACAACCTTCAATTTGGGGAATTGGTCACACACATATCTCATCTTAGTCCTCTCTACCCCTCATTCTCAGATTGTCTTTCCATCTTCACAAATTCTACTTCTATGTTTCCTATCATCTCTTTTACTTTGACCTTTATTTACATTTTGGGGTTCTCATATAAGAGAAAACATGCAATGTTTAAATAGACTTTAATAAAACCAGAAATCATTTGATTCTAAATTCTCATCCATCCCTAATCTGAGGCTTGTGTTTCTCAGGTATATGCCAGGATGTTAATACATCACAGGTTTATATTGGTGGTGGCATATTGCAGACATGGCTACGTGCTTTTGGTTTCAGCTTTCTCAAGTAAATGAGTTGGAAACTGACACACTCTGCCTTCCCACAACAAAGTGTCAGATAAACTGAAGCAATAACTTTCATTTTTAAAAACTTGCCAGAGAACTAAAGTTGCAGCTATGAGAAGTAGAAGTCGGTCTCCAAATGGGTCCATTTCCACTAATGAAATAGCACTGAGTAGAAAATTAGTAGCAGCTGAGATTACTTAACAGTTTGTGGACATAATAAAGTCCATGCACCTGAAAAGTCCTTAAGCGGATTGGATGATGGGGAAAGGATGAACTAACACACTGTGGGGCGTGATATATGTTGGGGCTGGTAGCAGGTAGTAAAAAATGAGGAGTTTCTGTGGATGAATGTTGATGAATATCCAGGTCTTTTGCTTCGAGCGTGAGACCCATCTGCTCTGATCTACTTGTTATAAGAGCCTGACTTCCACATCACCTACTTGTGGCGTGAGACTTTCCTCCAAGTAGGACTGATTCAGATCATCTGAGAAAAATTTAGACTAATCAGGAAGAATGTAATGGCAGATTACCTAGCAATGGGAAATAGGGAAGAGGCTTTCATACCAGGAATCCATTACTTGCTGAAACTGAGCCGTGAAGACCTCTCTGCCTTTAATCAGGCACCTTTATTTGCAAGATTATAATGAAAAGTCTCTCTTCTGCCACGTGTTGTGTCTCTGAGTCCATCCTTTGTTTTGGATGGGTGAGTTTGTTTCTTATAAAGGTAAACCACGCCTCTGAAACACAGATCCAGAATCACAGCTGCCATTTCCTTACCTGCTGTAGATGCCTCAGGAACCATAGAGAACATTCAAATGATAAATTTGCTGAATCACTGGAAGCTGAGCGTGGACTGCTCTGAGAGCGAGGACCTTTGTGTTGGTGGGCCTCACCTTCAAGAAACATTCCTTCACCCTGGTGATGCTGTACCAGTGGAGGTCAGAGGTGGCTGTGTGGCAACTCTTCATCCCTCATTTGCTGCAGAAGCTGCAGTTCTGAGCGCTCCTTAGAGCACGGCCATGATGATGCTGTCTACATGCTGGAGGAACAGGGTGAGGGCTGCTGTTAAGGACAGGTTTGGGGTTCTGTCTGGGGGGATCAAGAGGTCTTGGGTCTGGCAGTTGGAAGAAAAGACGAGTAGCCATGGGAAGAGATGGTGTGCTTTATTCTGAAGCCCTTTTTAGTAGGTCACAGACATTTTCATACACAAGTGAACAAAGGTGGCACCAAGACCATGGTCACTTTTATATTCTGATAGTTACATGACAGGTTATATAGCAGGGAGGCATTTGTGCTACAGACCACTGAGTCATTTTGAGCTGCTTATCTGCCTTCATCTTGATTGTCCTAAGTTTTTTCATTTTGTTATTCCACTTTTTTATGTTTTACCCCTTGAGGCTGTGGGGCAGTTATCGTAGGTGGACTCTGATCCCACGGTGCTGAGCCTTCACGCACGACAATGCAGACAACAACAGCATATTGTGATAGTACATGCTATTTCACCCAGGGCAATTAAGGCCCATCTCCATTTTGAGGTGAGGTTGTTTCAACAATCCTGTAAGAGTTCCCTGGTATTTACTAGTCTATTGTATGGATCGCTCTTTGTACCTCATTTAAGGCTGTGATAATGTTTTTTGGTAACATCAGGGATACAGGTCCAGCATTGAGTCCCTAGCAGGGCACAGGCTGAGGGCTACTCTTCTGTGAAGGACCATTCTATGGATTTCAACCATTCCTTCTGTCAGATTTGGGAGAGCTGCTCTGGTGTAATTCAGGGCACGTGCTGTGTGTTCAGCTAAGGCAGTGACCTGTAACTCCACTTTAATCACCCTCAGCTGCTGGGACCATCGAGGCTAGGAGCTACCATGGAGCCTGGTGAACACACTGGTATCTGGCAGTTACAGCACCCCGTTTTGTGGTTGGTGGGCCATCCCCAAATACAGTGCCCATTCCAATCCTCCAATCGGCAAGTAAATATGGCCAGCCTATCATTTTACAAATCCATAAGATCCCTGGAAGTACAAAGCTAATTGGTGCCCTCCCATAATATAGCTGTCCATTTTACAATTTTTGGTATAGTAACTATGACTGTATTTTTACATGTTTGTGGCGATGTCCTATTATGTTTGTATTTAATGCACATAGGTGCCTTTTTTGATTAATTACAATTTTTATTAAATGTCTCATCCCTTACCCCTTGTTAACCCCTCAAACCACCTCCTACCTCCCCTTTGCCTCTCCAAAAAGTCTATCTCTTTACTTTCTTCCATATCTCTTTTACTTCTTTATGATTTGGTTTTCTCATATTAGAGAAATAATTTTCTATTTAACCTTCTGTATCTGATTCATTTTATTAAGCATAATGATCTCAAGGTACATTCACTGTCCCACAAATGACTCAAACTTATGTTTCTTTATGGCAAAGTAGTATTCCATTCTGTAAACCTATCATAGATTTTTTATCCATTCATCTGTTATTGGACGTACTGGCTCTTCCAAGATTTGGCTGTTATAAATTGCACTGCTATGAATGTGGGTATGCTTGTTTCACTGTTGTACGATGACTTTAACCCTTTTGGGGTCAAATGGGATATCTGTTTTCAGTTTTTTGAGGGGTCTCCATACTGCTTTCCACAGTGGTTGTACCAGTTTACAGTCCCACCAGCATTGTAGGAGGGTTCTTTTCCCTCCACAACCTCACTTGCATTTGTTGTTTTCTTGAGTTCTTAATACTAGCCATTCTCACTGGTGTCAGAAGTAGCCTAAGTGTCGATTTCAATTTGCATTTCACATGGGTGTCTTTCACAGAGGGAGAAAGTGTTTACTGTAAGCTACCCCCAACCATCCTTAAAGCTCTGAGGTGGGGGGGGGGGCTCTCATTTTGTAGCTTTTACACTGTGATGCATCAATTGATTATCTACGGTTGTCTGAATACGCTCTCAAGGGTCCTCAGGAGACTAAACAGGAGCAGTTGTTTAGGGAGGTCCAGTGGGTGGGTGTGCCCTGGCAATCGTTCCACCTGACACTAGAAGGAAGGTGCATATGCAACAACTGACTTGATTGCTCAGGTTAATGTACTTGTGAGCCCACACTATGTGCTGGTTTTTTTTTTTTTTTTTTGAAGGGTGTCAATCTGTAGCTTAGGCTGGTTCTGAACTCACTAGCCCAGGCTTGCTATAGACTCATCACAGTCCTCCTGCCTCAGCCTCCTGAGTGCTGGGATTACAGACATTCGTGTACTGTTTGTATAGGGGAGCCTATGGGTGGAAGGATAAAGTATGAACATGCACAAGGAAGGGTGAAGCCTTGCCATCTGACAGGACTCATGCCTGTCTGTGCTCTTTGCCACCACTAGGCTCCTGATCTGGGCCTGGATGGCAGCTGCTGTATGCTGCTGAAGGTGCCCTGGAGTGGACTTTGGGCTGGCAGCAAGGATCCTGGGGCTGCTTTTGGCATGTAATCAGGCACCAGATCTTTTCCCCACACAGCCCATGGCATCCTGAGTCATAAACACAAATCTGGCAAAGTATTGGCCCTGCCACGCTGGTGGCGGAGCAGAGGTGGAGCTCGTGGGTGGAGTGGGGGTGTGCGGTAGCTTCAAGTTTTCAGAGCTTACTGGGCTGCTTCTTTGCACCCAGATTGGGTGCTTATTGAGAATGAGGCTAAGAATCTCTCTTTGCTCTTAAAACAACAGCTTTATTGGTATAACATATTGGCATAATGTATCTTCCACCTCTTCTAAGATTTTTCTACACCTACAAATTGCCTATAGTGATGTCTCTATAAGGATTGTCATCATATGCCTGAAGTTTCCATGCTCACTCTGTCCCATACCTGCCCCATGACATGACAATTGTTCTTGAATTTCTCTAACTTTTACTAATTCATATGTTAAAAACAAGAATAAAGTGGGGGCATGGTGATACCCACCTGTATTCCAGTGCTCTGAGAGGCCGAGGCAGGAAAATCACAACTTCCAGTATAGCCTGGGCAATTTAGGGACTTAGTAAGACAGCCTCAAAAGAAAGTCAAATAAATGCACCTCAAATGCAACAGAGAGTAGTGCAAGAACATATTTGCAATATTTAGTATAGCAAAAAGGAACTGGATTTATTATATATTATTTTTAAACTAATTTTCCAATAATTTTGTAAGTTGTAAAACTTGGAGTTCTTTTTAATTTTTGTTTAACCTAAGATTCAGGAAATGTTCCGAATAGTGGATGGCAGAAGACAAAACACGATGTGAACCTTTTTCTCAAGCATCTCACAGCCTAATGTGGTAGACAAATTCCGTAAAAGAGCTCTAATGAAGAATTAGAAGCTTTCCAGACTGTCACGTGAATGCTGAGAAGAGACACAAAGGAAGGAGATTCTCACAGGGATGTTCAGGGGATAAGTGGCCAAAGACACAGAAAACCTGACAGAGCGTCTCCTCGTGAGTAGGATTTCCTCTGTTCTTAACAATTCCACTAGTCTCTGGGTTCCCATTTTTTATTCTGTCAGTATAACACTGAATGAGATTTATGCCTTTTACCTATAAGGTAAATGACACAAACAGAACATTCTTGGAACACAGACTAAAACTCCTTACTTAGAGCCATAGGTATGAATGGGCGGGACCAGGGCAGGCTTCTCTCAGAGGTGATTATGAAATAAGAACTATTATCACTCTCAGATTAGAAAAGAGGAGACTCGTGGTCAGAGAAGTTCTGTGACTTATTCAAGGTCACACACCAGTCAGAAGTGGGTTCTGTTTTCAAGCCAAGGCCAGTTTGGCTGTACAACTGCATACAGTGTGCATTATCTTGAGCTTACTTGTAATGACATCCCCTGTTATGACATCACCTGTTTTTATCACTAGCTACCAGCTCTATCCTCTGCTTGCTGTGAAATTGTTAAAATGTTTTGCTTAATTCCATAAAGAAACTTATTGGAGAATACCTCCAAGCAAAGGCCACAGACCATTATGGCATTATTAGAAAAAAAATGATATAAGTAACAGGACCAGGATTGGAGTACAGGTATGACTTACGTGACTCCAAAGCCTGTATCATCCCACACACGTGTGGTTGCATTTTGTTACATTTTCTTCTTAGTAAGGCTGAAAGTTAATGATGATTGTGAAAGGATTTTTTTAATGTACATAGAGATTTAGAATAATAATTTAGTCCTCAGTATTTATTTTCTCAACCTAAACTATCCCACACTTAACTTCTTTGTAAAAATGAATAAATGTTCTCTATCTGGAATATCTCAGTTAATAAATACTAATAGGCACCATTTACTTTGCTACCTGTATATATTTACAATACCTTTGGAATAAGTAGCATTACGATTGGTATTTTACATAATTATAATTGCTAACTGTACCGATTCTTGAACATTTTCACAATGCTTGTTATCAGATTTCATCCTATTGAGGTTGTCACAGAAGCTTGAAGAGGGAACAATTCTTATAAGGCCTATTTTTCAGATGAGAGAACTAAAAGCACAGAAAGAGAGAATTTCCAATGGCCACACTGGAAGTTAGTAATGAAGTTCATATGAGCCAGGCAGCTTCAAACCACAGTGTGTTCTATGAATCAATTAACTATAAGCAGGAGGACAGAGAAGCTTGGTAAGGCTCCTCTGAGATGATTAAGTTCTCAGGACCTCAGGTATGTTTTATGTAAAGTAGGGTCAAGGACAATGCCTACTTTTTATAGTTGCCTACTTTGTATTGTCATAATTAAAAGATATAATGTGTTTAAAGTGCTCAATACTGACAGGCATATGGTGGGTTCCTGATAATGGACACTCATTATTATTGTTAAATTTTATTAGTAATGTGAATCCAGGTTGTGATTTCTCTGATACATGCCTTTCAATGCAATTAATATTTTTAGTGCATCTAGAACATACAGTATGACATAAGGAAGAATATATGGAAGAATATAAAGAATATGCTTTTTAAAAGTTGGTAATAAACCAGGAGTCGGGGTGTATGCTTATAATCCTAGCTATTTGGGATGTAACTGGCAGGGCAAAACGGAACTTTAAAAGCTAGAATTTTGGGACTAGGGGAATATTACAGTGGTCAGAGCACTTCCCCAGCAAGAAAAAGTCCCAGTGTTCAATTTCCCTGTATCACGTATGCGAGGCATAGTGGTGCATGCCTGTAATCACAGCACTCTGAAGGCTGAGGCAGGAGGATTGCCTTGAGCGAACCTGGGCTACACAGTGAGTTAAGGTCCAGTCTGGACTCAGAGGATTGCCTTGAGCCAATCTGGGCTATGTAGTGAGTTCAGAACAGTCTGGACTAAAGGGCAAGACTGTGTCTCAAACAAACAAATTAACTAACTAACTAACTAACTGCTAGATTTTTTTTCTTTAGAAACAAGTTCCTTTTCCCAATGTTTTCAAGCCAAGGACATAACCTCTACCCTTCCCTGTCCTTAACATAGAAGAATGGACAGAATGTGCAGATACTGCTTCCCTTTCCACAGGGAAGGGAGGGAGTGGAAAAGGGCCCAGAGCGATGAAGCCTGTGATAGTCTGTTTCTTCACTGTATCCCCTCTCCCTTTCTTTATTACTATAAAAGGCCCATTCACACATGGACATGTAAGATGGTGATTTGTCACAATTTGTATGGACCCTCCATCTCCAGATCTAGCTTTGAATAAGGACTCTTTCCTTTTTACCAACAAAAAGGCCTCCGGCAGCCAGCAAATGGACCTGCGCTAACAGACCTGAGTAGTAAATAACAGGAAGTCCGACACATGAATGTGGCAAGCTCAAGTCCAGCCTGAAAATCTTAGTGAGATTCTGTCTCAAAATAAAAAAAAAAAAAAAATGAAAAGGGATGAGAGTGCGAAAAAAGTATAGTCTAGTTATCACAAATCACTAGAGATTTAAGAGTGAAGAAATGAGAGGGAAAATGGGTACGTCATGGCGCTTCAAAAGGAATATTACTTAAGGGCTGGGCTTGTAGCTTCATGGTAGACTGTTTGCCTAAGGTGGTCAGAACTGCCAAAAAGAAAGAGTACCAGTTCTTAAATGCAGCAACAATTGCTTTTGACCAAGATAATGAATGAATCACAATGCATTGAGTAAAATATTATTAAGGGAAGAAGATACTGAGGTTCTTAACACAAAGCTCACTTATTAAGGGACAACTTAGTGACATAATGAGGCCCAGTGAAACCATCTCCAAAAGAATAAAAAGAAACAATGTCTGGCTATACAGTTCAGTTCAAAGGCCCTGGGTTCAATTCCCCATACTCAAAACATAAAAAAGCCACTTACCTTTGAATACTCATTCTTGTGTTCCTTTCAATTTTTCTATAGATTTTAAAAAATTTTAAATTAACATTTAGAAGCGGCTGTGTAGGGTAGTGCATTTTTGTGGTCCTAGGACTTAGGAGGTTGAGGCAGAAGTCAAGGCCAGCCTGGGCTACACAGAGCACTGAAGACTAGCCTGGATAACATATGGAGACCCTTAAAAAAGTTGGAGGTAGGTATTTAGTTATAAGAGCACTAGCTATATTCTAGCAAACACAGGAAAGTGTAAAAAAGTGAGATAAAAATCCTTTTCCTCTGTGAAACAGATCTGAATGAACTATTTCAGGACATATATCCTGTGACTAGAATGAGATCTAGTCACAAGGAGCTGTCTATCCTTTACCAAAAATAACCTGATTTTCAGTCTCACTGAATGTCACAATCCCTACAGCCCCTAGCATGGTTAACAAGCTCAGAAAAGCTTGCCCTGGGGCTCCTTTGAGCAGTCCCCTCTCTTGGCTGCCCGACTGTCTTCTGTCACAGTGTGAACACCACTAAGTCTCTATAGGATACACATGGCCAGAGAGGTGAACTCTTACCATGTGCATCACATCCACATGCCATCTTGCATGGCAGAAACAAATTTCTCTGTTTCCTAAAAATTATATTGGGATTTGTCAATTGTTAGATGTAACATACACCAAGGCAAAAGCAACATACTTTTTAAAGCCTTGTGTTTTCCAGGTAACCTGGACATATGTGAATATTAATGTTCACTTCAAAGTTTTAGCAATGGAAATACATGTTTCTAAGTAAATAGGTAAATTATATCCTTTTGGGAAAAGACATCTCAAGAAAGGTATTACAGTCACAACTTGAACATTAATTTTTGTCACCTTATGCCCTAGTTCATTTACACACATCCAGGAGTCTCGGAATCCCAATCAGGGTGCTTTTATACTTCCATTGTCATCTTGTGCCTTGTCAACTGCATTGAAAAATTATGCAGTTCTTAACATAAGTGCATAATTGTGTGCTCAGACCAGAGACAACATTTGCTTATAGTCATTAAGAAATAATCTAGGCTGCCAGACCACCACTAGATAGCTGAGGGCCAAATCAAAGAATGTTGCTCCCTTTTCTATACTCTCACTGATACTTGATTGTTTTCCTTGAGTTACCTTCCTAGTTGGACCTATACTTATGATTTCTTTGGGTAACCTGTCTTCTTAAATTAGTATAGCATTATATTTTTATATCAATTAGAGGAAATGTTGAAGACAGGGTAAGGATTATGGAGGAGAGTAATGAATCCAGAACGTAAACTATAAGTCAAAGATCATTTTTACATGAGGATTTCCATGAATTTATAGTTCTCCACAATTTGTAACATTTCTGTGTAAGTCAGCCGTTGAAAAAGGCATTTCATGGAGTGAGATCAAATTTACTTTTTGTAACAAGTAGAAAAGTTAGTTGAGTTTTTTCCCTTTTATTTACTCTCTAATGAAAAGGAGTACTCTACAGAGACAGTAGGACCTGTGATGATAGTACCACTCTGAAATCTCGTGGAATGCCTTCACTTTCTTCTTTTGTTTTCTTTATTTTCTTTTGTAGTACTAGTGGTTGAGCTCAGGGCCTCGTGCATGGTAGGCTAGGGCTCCATCATTGAGCTTCACTCTCATATCATTTCAAAAAAATCTTCTTTTGAGTCAAGGTCTTGCTAAGTTGCCCAGTCTGATCTCAAATTTGCAATCCTCTTGCCACGGCTTCTTGAGTGACTGTCTGGCTTTTATACTCTTGTGCTTAATTTTTTCTTAGTTTCAATTTCTAATATGCTGAAAGTAAATTGATATGAATCACATAAACAAAAGCACTTCGATATCTTCACAAAATTTTAAGTGCGTAAAGGGTTCCTGAAACCGAAGTATTTGAAAAATCATTGGTCAAGTTAATTTATTTCAAAAATCGCTGAGAGCATTTTTTTATGTTCCAGGCAGGCTCTGTGACATATAATTGCAATGCATAGATGTAGTAAATAATGTTAGGAGGGTTATGTACATTATCTGATTGAGCCTCCCACCATATCTACTCAACAAGCACTTCTCAAGTGTCATCCATGTGCCACATACTGAGGTAGATGAGAATAGAAGGATTTGTAATCTAGGGATGATAATATACAGGCTATCATTTTACTGGATTTGTCTTTTCTGGTAAATCAAAGGTACTGATCAGGAAGCTTTACATTGGTAACATTTGATTACACTGATATAGAAAGGAAAACATGCCCAGAGAGGCTTTGAAGCCAATGTGGCATATACAGACATCAGCCTATGGGCACTGCATCTACAAAACTGTGCCCATGGGCACAGGGGCATGCACAACAGCATTATTAACCTGCTAGCAATAGAGAGAAGAAAAGTTAAATAAAATACAGCAGAATGTTATGCAAGTATTAGAAAGAAAGAGGTGCTACTGCGGTAACAGAGAATGATCTGCGAGACATCCTAAATAGAAAAGTAGGGCTAGGGATACAGCTAAGTGGTAGAGCACTCACCTGTTATGCATGAGGACCCATCCTCAGCACCACTGCCGAAAGCAAAGAAGCAGAAGAGCAGAATGTTCAGCATGCTCTAATTATATATATATTTTTTCTGTACTAGGTCTGTGAGAGCAATTGGGGCCATGGGATATCCAGAAGGAATTTGGGTTTTGTATTTTCTGTACTCGCATATGAAATGCTTATAAATGTGCGGTCATGTATTTTGAAAAAATTTTTTTTTTTCTTAAAGCCTTTACTTCTAAGAAAGTATGGTCACCTCCATTTTGCAATTGAGAAACCTGAATCTTTATGATCAGGAGTGTCCTATTGCACTCTAAAACCACTGTAAATTCCACTTCATGGATAGATGTATTATGTCCGATCTCCTTCCTGTGTGCTGTTTTGTTTTCAGTACTGTGAAATAAAGCCAGGACTCTCGCACTGAGGCAGATCTCTAGTTCTTTTTTAACTTTTTTATTTTGACACCAGGTCTTGCTAGGTCATCAAATTATTCAGGCTGGTTCAAACTAGAGATTGTCTTATTTTAGCTTCTCAGACTACGGCCTGTATGACCACACCCAGCCTTTTTTTTTCTTTATGCTTTCTTTTTTCTTTTCTGTGAAGCTGAAAAATTCAACAGAATTAGAGTAGATTTTTTTGCCTAAAATAAAATCTTAGGCTAACGACTAGAGGCATAACTCAGAGGTACAGTACTTGCCTACTATACACAAGCCATAAAAATAGTAGGATGAAAACTAGTTGATGTTTTATTTATTTATTTTGAGGCAGGATCTCGCTTTGTAGTTTAGGCTGGTTCTGAGCTCACTGTGTAGCCCTGTGTAGGCTGGCCTGCAGCTCATGGGAATCCTCCTGTCTCAGCCTTCTAACTACTGGGATTACTGGTGTATCAACACCTGGCTGTATTTATATTTTAATAACATCATTTCTTAAAATGCAACTATTTTCTGTTTGACCAGGACTTGGGGCACTTGATGAGGATCTCTAATTATTGATGTTCAGTTTCTATAGGAGGATAATATTATCCCCTGCTCTGTAGAATTGTTAGAAGGATTAATAAAGGTTAGTAGCAATTACCATAAACTAATATCAATCACTGACATGTATTGAGTTTATATAATTGTTTTTAGTAGTCCTAGGATCTTTTTAACAGTTAAATTTTATTGCTGCTTATACTGAGTCAGATACAGCTCTAAATATTTAAATAAGTCATTTTGTTTAATCCTCACATGCTCTAAAACACAACTGTTATTATCTTATTAGCAGATGACAATAATGAATCAGAGAGCTAGTTCAGAGAATGTCCCACAGACACAGGGATTTTGTAATGAAGCTGAAGCTGATATGAATCAGGCAGCCTGACCCTGAAGTGTGTCCTTTGAGTCAGACAAATACAAGGCAAAGGTGAATGCCGTCAGCTGTGATGTTGGCCCTCGAAACCTACCTCTATCCTGTTAGTGTGCTTCAACACTCAGTGTCAGTAAATGGCAGCCCCTTCTCCTACTCTGCTTGAGCAGATATTTATTATGTGCATCTCAAGTGCCAGACAGTGTGCACTGAGGTAAGAAAGATGAGTCAGCCATAATTGCTGCTGTAGTTTAAAAGCAGAGAAAGAAACATGCATTTGTCTGCTAGGACTGTCACCGTAAAAGATTGCAGACTATGCAGCTTAAGAAAAAAAAAAAAAAACATTTTGACTTTGTTAGAAACGGTGTTGCAGTTCTTCCTTGTCCAGGCTCACTGGCACTCAAATTGATTACAAATAAGGCTCCTGGGAGTACAAAGGAAGATTCAAAGCAAGGGAATATTTACTGTAGACAGTGAGGCAGGGAGGAGAGAGAACGCTGTGAAGGGGAGACGTGAAGTGGACTCTATTTTATGTTTGTATATGCAACAGTTTGGCTTCTGGAGTGAGCCAGCTGCAGCTACAAAAAAATACCCTTGGCCTATTACTAAATTTGCTGCCTTTTGAAGATTAGGGAGTAGAGAGCTTCTTAATCTCTCTGTGATTGTGTGTCCTTGGTCATTTCCAGGAGGGTGGGGAGCCGTGACTCCTATCTGTTCACATGGCCACTGGAACACATGGCCTGTACTGGTCCAGCCTATCAGTCCTGTACTATTTTCCTATCAATTTTCTCACAGTTTTGGAGGCAGCCAAGATCAAGGTGTTGGTAGGTTTGCTTTCTCCTGAAGCCTCTCTCCTTGGCTTGCGGATTGTTATGATTTGAATCTGAAATGTCCCCCAGAGACTCATGTATTTGGGAGATGATTAGACCATGAGGACACTATACTTACCAGTGGATAAATTGATGATTTTATACGCTGTTAAGAGATGGGGCTTGGTTGTAGGGTTGGGATGGGTCACCAGGGTGTGGGCCTGGATTCTTGTCCCTAGCTCTGCTCTGCTCTTTCTGCTTTGCTTTGTGTCACCATGAACAGCTTTCTTCAGCCATGCTCTCTCTCCATTGCCTCCTGACACTAATGGACTGAGACTTCTGCAATGTGAACCGAATCAACCTCTCCTCTTTCAAGGGTGGATGCCAGTGACTAGAGAGTGCTGAAAACACAGGTGGCCTCCCTTGTCCCTGTGCTCTCACGTTTCCTTTGTGTATGCACATCCTTAGAGTCTTTTAAGTGTGTACAGATCTTGTTTTCTTGGGATGTCAGATTAAGGCCCACCCTAACACCATTATTTTAACTTAATTACCCCTTTAGAAGTCCTACCTCCAGATTTAGTTACATTCTGACATACTAGGACTTCAAACACATGGAATGTGGAATGACAGAATTCAATCCATACCTATGTAAACACAGAGTTTCAAAAATACTGTTTTTCCCTAAGGTCATGTTGACTTCAGACCTCAAACAGGATGAAATGAAGAAAGAGATATTTAGGAGACACATTTGACCAATACTGACAATGCTGCTACAATTTTCAGTGATTGGAAAAAAAGAGGGTTTTTGTTTTCTTTGTTTTGTTTTTGTGACAGAGTCTTGATTCGTAGCTTCTTCTGGAACTTGTAGGCAGCTCATATTGGCCCCCAACTCAATGATCCTCCTGCCTCAGCCTCTCAAATGGAGGGATTATAGGCATGCACCACCGTACAAAGTGAAAAGATAGTGTTGGTATATTGGATAGGGTTCTAACAGAGACAGAGTTAGTAGAATTTATAGAAATAAAGGGGATTTGGTTGGAAGGCTTATAAGCCTGAGGAGAAAGATAGTCTAAAATGACTGTGTGCACATGTGAGAGCCGGAGGGTCCAGTGCCTGCTCCGACTTGTCCCAGAAGGACACCAGTCTGACACTGCGGGACAGCTAGTGAGAGCCTGCTGTGGCATGTTGTTTAAAGGGCAAAACAAAGACTGGAGACTGAAGTGAATCTGCAATGGAGATCAGCAATGTGACGGGAGGAGCTAGTGGATGTCTGGAGACTCAAGCCAAGGCCAGAGCTTTTCCAGAAAAAAAAAAAAACAACAGAAAAACAAAAACAAAACAAAACAAAACAAAACTGTAGCAGTATCTCTTCTTCCTGTCTTAGTTCAAGCTGCAAGTTGGGTCACACGTAACCCAGGGTGGGTTCCTCTCTCTCACTCCCTGGCCCACAACTCAATAACAAACAACTGAAAACTCTGCCCTGGGCATTTCCTAATTTCAACAAGTTGACACAATTCCTCCAACAGTCACAGTTCATATTTTGTTTTGTTTTTGAGGTATTGGGTTTGAATTCAGGGCCTTTCAAGTGAGCTACTTCCCCAACCCTTATGTTTTACAATTTTGTGACAGAGTCTCACTTTTGCCTGGGCTAGGCTGGAAACTGAGATCCTCCTGCTGCAGTCTCTATAGTACTGGGGTGACAGACATGTACCACCAAGCACAGCTTGGACACAATAACTTGTGGCACAGGAATAGTTATATTTACTGGGCGCTTATTAAGTGTCTTAGTTACTTCTTCATTACTGTGACAGAATACCCAACAACATAAGGTTAAAGGAAGAAAGATTCATTTTTCCACTTATAAGAAAATATGAAAAATAATAAATGCTTTAATATAAAAATATACAGAACTATGGTATTCTTAATATAAACTGGATTACTATTATCTATCCCCTTATCAAGTGGAGGTTTATCTGAGGATATGATTATTTATCTTGATGAAACAAAGACTCTGAAATAAGTGAGATATTAATAGTCTAGCCTATTGAGGGCAGAAATATCTGGGGAAATAATCCTAACAAATTCACTCTTAACTGGATACTTCCTATGTGCCAGATGCCATGAGAAGCATTTAACATAAACCATTCATTTTTTGGCCAGGTCACATTTATTATTTATGTCTATATATTTTGTGATACCTAAAAGTTAAATTCATCTTGGGGAGTTGGTACCTATAAATATCACATCTTAATCGTTTTTAACTTTTCCTTCTCCTTCCCACCCTGTGGTCTTCCTTTCCCAAATCTTCACCTCCACAAAGTCTACCTCCCTGTTTCCTGTCTTTAACTGTGCTCTTGCTGTTATATACATGTGTGTGTGTGTATATATAATATATGCATATATACACATCATATACATATATATTTAGACAGTACACATACATATTTATCTACTTGGAGTCTCTTTTATAAGAGAAAACATACATCTTCGGTGTGTGATTTATTTCACATAGCATTATGGTCTCAAGATGCATCCCTGTTCCTATAAATAATTCAAATTTATTCTTATAAATACTATATATATTGTACAGTTTCTTTATCCATTCACCTCTTGATGCTTCACTGATGTAACCTTTATGAATTATGCTACAATAAACACAAGCACACATGCATCACTATCATACGATGTATTTAACTCTTTTGGGGAGGTACCCAGAAAAGATACAGTTGAGTGAAATGAAATTTCTATTTTCCGTTTTTGAGGAATCTCTAAGCTGATTTTCATAGTAGCTTTACTGTTTGCTTTCCTACCTACAGTGCAGGTGTATTTTTTCTCTCCACAATTTCACCGGCATTTGCTTGTTTTGCATTCTTGCTGATAGCCATTCTTTCTGGAGTAAGACACAAGCTTGGTGTTATTTTGATTTGCGTTTTCCTAATGGCTAAAAATCCTGAACATTTTTCCACATTTTTGTCCATTTGTCCTTTTTGCTTTGAGGACTATGTGCTCATTTCTGCTGCCCATTTTGGGAGGGTCCAATTTTGTTGATTTCTTTATATATTGTAGAAATTGTCTGCGGAAGCAGTAGCTAGCAGCTTTCCCACTGTGTAGGCTGCCTTTCGTTCTGTTAATTATTTCCTTTGCTTGGCTGTGCAGAAGGCTTTTAGTTAGATAAAATTTCATTTGTTGACTCTTGATGTCGTTTCTTGTCCAGCTGATATTCTGTTCATGAAGCCCTGGGTGATGCTTATGTTCAAGGGTTTGGCTATTTATCTTTTAGCAGATTTAGTGTTGCTCTTTAAGCACCTAGGTGTTAGATCCATTTCCCCAGCAGTTGTTATTTTTATTTCTATGTATTTGTGATATACCATAGTTACATTAAACTTGAGAAATTGGTACACATACATATTGCATCAACTTCACATTGACTCTCTCTCTCTCCTTTTACTACACGCCCACTCCCTTCCACATCCCCTCTCCCTTTCCAAAGATCCATCTATCTCCCTGCTTCCTATCACCTCTCTTGTTTGACTCCATTACATATTTATAATTTGGGTTTCTCATATTAAAGAAATCATGCAATATTTAATTTTCTGGGTCTGATTCATTTCACTAAGCATAATGGTCTCAAGATACATCCATTTTCCTACAATGACTCAAATATACCTTTATGCTAGACTAGTACTCCATTGTGAGTTTATACCATCATGTTCCATGATTTGGCTGTTAGAATTGTGTTATAAACATGGGCATGCATTGATCTCTTTAATATGATGCTTTTAACTCTTGGAAAAAATACTCAGAAGCGACATAGCTGGATGAAATGGAATACTTATTTTAAGTGTTTCGAGGAATCTCCATGCTTATTTCCATAATGGTTGTATCAGTTTGCAGTCTGTTTTTGCCATATCCATGCCAGCGTTTATTGTTTGGGAGTTGTTGATAGTAGCCTTTCTTACTGGGGTGACATAAAACTTCAGTGTTGTTTTGATTTCCATTTTTGTAAAGACTAAAATGTTGAGTGTTTTCATGTATTTGTTGACCATTTGTACTTCTTCTGAGAACTGTCTATCCATCTCCAGCTTTTAATTGGGTCATTTATTTTGGGGAGTATATTTAATGCTTTCTGTATTCAAGATGGTACTCCTCTGTTTGAGGAGAAGCTGTCTTTTCTCATTGTGTAAGTTTTCTGTTTACTTTGTATACTGTTTCCTTTGCTGTGCTGAAGCTTTTTGATTTGATATAATCCCAGTTGATTCTTTGTGTTATTTCTTGTAAAGAAGAGTTCTATTGAGCAAGATTTTGCCTGCACCTGTCTTCAAGAGTTTTACCTAGTTTGTTCTCTAGCATGTTCAATGTTTCTTTTTCAGTATCTAAGTCTTTGATCCACTTTGATTTGATTTTAGTACATGGCAAAAGATGTGGGTCTAGAGTCATTCTTATGCATATAGATAACCAGTTCTACCAGCACCATCTATTTAAGATGCTATCTTTTCTCCATTGTATGTTTCTGGCCCCTTTGTCGAAGACCAGATAGCTGAGGGTACTTGAGATTGTCTCTGTATCCTCACTTCTGTTCCATTCATTGGCCTGTCTGGTTTTGTGCCAATATCATATGTTTTTTTTTCATTGTTACTTGTAATGTAACTTGATACCTGAAATTGTGATGCCACCTGCTTTTTTTTTTTTTTTTTTTTTTTGAGACAGGTTCTCACTCTGCAGTCCAGGCTGGTTCTGAACTCACTAAAGAGCCCAGGGCTGGCCTTGAACACTCAGGAATCCTCCTGTCTCAGGATCCCGAGTTCTGGGATTACTGGCATGGGCCACCACACCCAGATTATGTGCTGCTGGGGAATCAAACCCAGGATCTTGCTCACTCGAGGCATGTGTTTAACTCCTGAGCTACTCCTCAAGCTCACCTGCTTTTTTTCTTATTCAGGATTGCTGTGGCTATTCTGGTTCTCTTTTGGTTTCATGCAAATTTTAGGATTTTTTTCTAGTTCCATGAAAAAAAAATGATAGGAATCGCATTATATCTGTGTGTCAGTTTTGGCAGTATAACTATTTTGACAATATTGTTTCTGATTGCTTAGGAACAGAAATGTTTTTCCATTTTCGAAAGTCCTCTTCAATTTCTTTTTCAGCATAATGTACCTTTAATTATAGAGGTCCTTCACTTCTTTGGTTACATTAATTCCTAGATATTTAATTACTTAAGGAGCAATTGGGCTGGAGGAATAGCACAGCAGTCAAAGCACTTGCCTAGCAAGCACAAAGGCCTGGGTTCGATTCCCCAGAACCAATTAAGCTGTGGGTGGTGGTGCACACCTGTAATCCCAGCACTCTGGAAGCTGAGGCAGGAGGATTGCCTGAGGCCAAGGTTATCTTGGGCTCCAAAGTCCTTTTCTGCATCTATTGATATGATACAGTCACATGTTATTTTTGTTCTTTCATTTATGTGGTATGTTACATTAATTAATTTTCGTATGTTGAACCATCCTTTTATCCCTAGGATGAAGCCAAATTGATCATTTGAATGATCTTTTTAATGGTTTGTTGAATTCTGTTCACCATCTTATTAAGGCTTTTTTACTTTTGGAGACGGTCTCATTCTGTAGTTCAGGCTGGTCTTGAATTCATTATGGAGCTCGGTCTCGCCTTGGACTCAAGGCAAACCTCCTATCTCAGCCTCCTGAGTGCTAGGATTACAGGCGGGCACCATCACGTCCAGCTTATTTATTAAGGATTTTTGCATGTATGTTCATTAAGGAACTTGGCCTATAGTTATTACTTAACCACCTGTGTTTGCTAAGCGTGTGTAGTTTTTTTTTTTGGTTGATTTCTCGTTTAATTCCATTATGATCTAATAGCATGTCAGGGATTTTTTGTATTTCTTTAGGCATACTAAGATATTGTCTAAGATACTGTCTATTTTGGGGAAATTTCCATGTGCGGTTAGAAAAAAAAGGTATATTCTTTTGTTGTTGGATGAAATACCCTGTAGGTAGCTGTTAATTCCATATGTTCCATGGAGTGGTTAAATTCTGATATTTATTTCTTTTTTTTTTTGTTGGCCTGTGTACTTGTGAGAATGTGGTATTGAAGACCCCTGCTATGATGATATGTTTGCCTATCCCTCCTTTTATGTCCAATAGTTTTTTTGCCAAAATTGTTATTTTATTAGTGTGTGTATTTGTGACACATAATAATAATATTCAATGAGAAATTGGCACATATATATGTATGTATGTATGTATGTATGACAACAAGGTCGTTTTTACTTCACTACCCTCTTCCCACCTCTTCATCCCACCACGTACTCTTTTCCTGTCTTTCTATTTTCTTTTCTATTTCTTTTATTTTGCCCTTTCACTTTTGTATAGTTTGGCCTTCTCATATATTTAAGCTTGTATGTCTGACTCATTTTGTTAAGCTTGGTGTTCTCAAGGTGTATTCACTTTTCTATAAATGACTCAAAATTTTCTTTATGGCAGAGTAGTACTCCAGTGTGTAAATACACCACATCTTTATCCATTCATCTGTTGATGGACATATTGACTATTTCTGTGATTTAGCTGTTATAAGCTGTGCCTCTGTTGTGTAAACTTAGGTATGCATGCAAAACTGTTGTACAATAACTTTAAATCTTTTGGGAAGATAACCAGAAGAAGTATAATTGGATCAAAGGAGATATCTATTTTCAGTTTTCTGAGGAGTCTTTATATGGCTTTCAATAATGATTGTACCAGTTTACAGTCCCACCAACAATGTAAGTTCCTTTTTCTCCACAGCCTTGCCAGCGTTTGTTGTTTTTTGAATTCTTTGTAACAGCCGCTCTTAGGAAGTTAGATGGAATCTCATTGCTCTTTTGATGTTGCTAAAGATGCTGGCAAGGAGTCTCTTCTTTTCCTGTGGTTTTGGTAGCTGTATTTCACCAGTTCTGGGTGCAGGGGAGAGTAGTAATCGACTTACCAGCCATACTTCCCTGCTCAGTCTTTGCTGTGTGTCCATTGATGACATCTGCCTCCACCTTTCCATACCTGAATCTGCAGAAGTGTGTTTTGCCTGAGAGACTTCACTCCAATGGCAAAGTCTCAGTATTTCTCAGAATGGCTATGAGATGAGTTGGGGGAACCAAAAGCCCACTGAGCAACGTGCTGGCAGTAGGCAGCGAGGGGGACCGAATGGTCTGATAGCCTCTAGCATGTTTTGTTCAGACCCATTCCCCTCACAAACCTTTCCTGTCTGTCCGGGCTCTCCACCACGGCTCTTCACCTGGCAGTCTGCCCTCTCTCGCCTGCTTTTGTTATGAGCAAAATCCTTTAGGAGGTCATTGGCTTGTTCTCCCTTCTCTGTGAAGGAATTTTGTGTCAGCTCCTTCCCAGGCACTGGGAAGTCCCTGATATGTGTCCTATCTCTGGTTTATTTTACTCAAAACAGTTCAGACTCGGGCTCATTTCAAAATGGTTCCTAGTTACATACATCACTTCATAGTGCTGTGCTGCTGAGAATTGCTTCTTCTGAATTGGTCTGCTGAGCTACGGGGAGGCCTAATCAAGGAGAAGGCTCACAGAACACTTACAGTTTGCACTACTTAGAGGTTTGTTTCTCCTGGAGGCCTGTGCTACCTGGCTGCTATGTATTTCCAAGGCTCACAGCTCTCCAGACTTACTTTGCAATTATGGCTCAATGCTGCTTATGGCCATTCCTAGGCCATCTAAGATGGCTTCCTGGACTGGTATGTTCTTCAGCCTCTGATGCTTCTTCAGGGTTTCTAACTTTCTTGTGGCCTCCTTTCAATTCTGCCTGTTCTCCTCTTTCTTTGAGGTAAGCTGAGTAGATAGTTTTTAAACTTTCTGGATGAACCTATAAGGAGCCCCTGAGTGGGTGGGGGGATCTTACTCAGCTGCCATATTGTCTGAAAGTTGGTAGTAGTGATTTATGGATGCTTTAAAAAATTACTTACCCTGCCATCCCCTTCTGTGCCCAGTTTGCTTTTTGTAGTCTTAATAAGGATTGAACCCAGGACCATCATACTGAGCTACCTCTTCAACTCTGTACAATGAGCCCACTCTCCATGTTTGTGGCATGAAACATCACCAACTGTTCAGTAGTGTCTGTTCTATGAAACTGTGTGTTGACATTCAGTGCAAAAACATTTATAATTGGTCTCTTCTTGTTGAAGTCGTTTTCTTTATCAACATGTAGTGTCTTTCTTTGTCTGTACTGGTCAGTTTTGACTTGAAGTCCACTTTGAAAATTTAAAAGTATGGAATACTTGGCAAATTGTGTGTCTCCTTGAGCAGAGGCCATACTAACATTCTATGTCATTTCAATTTTATTAATAGAATATGTGTTGCTGAAGGAAGCACCAGTGTGTATTTTAATCTTAATAAAAATCTAGAAGGCATATATTTCAAAATATATTACTGGTGACTGAACTTAAAATATTCACACTGAGCTACATCTCCAAGCATTTTTTTATTTTTTAATTTTGACAGAATCTAAACTGTGAAATTGTTCAGGCCATGTTCTAACTTACATTCCTCCTGGTTCAGCCTTCCAGAGTGCTGGAATTAACAGCACATGCCACCACGCCTTGTTTAGAAAGCATATATTCTTGCTTTGCACTATTGACAAATGAGGAAACTTAGTATTCTAGGTAAACTAATTTGTGTATGACTACATAATAAGTGGCATAGCAATTCGGAAAAACCAGAGTTGAAACCCAGATCTCTGATTTTGAAACCAAGCTCTACTGTGTAGGAGACACTAAAAATTACAAAATTGCTCAAAGCCTCAAATTAAATATTTCTGGAATAGGAATAGAGACCTTATAACATATGGAAGTTGTTTTATAATAAAATGTCATTAAAGAGCATAGCATAATGGCCACATGTGACCGAAAATAATGGTTGTTTCAAAAGGTATTTTTCCAAATGGTAAAATATGTATTACATACAATTTATCATCTTAAACATTTTATGTGCATAAGTCAATAGTGTTAAATATATGACTTACAGTATAACGAATCTCCAGAAATTTTTGTCTTGCAAAAAATAAACTATATACCCATTAAACACCACCACCCCTGTGTTACATTTTCATCATTGTGACTCAATAACTGACATCCACAGCTTGGGGAGGAAAGATATATTGTAGCTTACGGTTTCAGAAGGTCTCAATTTGTTCATGGGTGTGTGGCTGGAAAATGGTAGAATCTCATGGTGGAATTGTGGCTAGAGCCAGAACTGGAGCTGGTGCTTAGGGACAGAGACCCTCATGGCAGCTTGGCAGAACTGAGAATAGACTGGGGGGAAGGGCGGAACCAGTGCATGCCCGTCCAGGTCAAGCCCCAAGCACTCGCCCCTTCCAGCCAGGCCCCACCTCCCAACACTACACAGTATCCATAGGTACATGAAGCCTTTGTGGGACACAAAGGGATCCAAACCATGACAATTACCATCAAAAAGAGACTTGTGTATTTCATAATAAAGCAAATCCTGTTGTTAGGTGAAGTGTTCTGCAAGTGTCGCTTAGGTCCAGTGGGTCTATAGTGCTGTTCATGTCCTCTATTTAACCCATTATTAAATAGTAGGATACAGAAGTCTCATTGTTGTTGTGAATATGTGTATTTTCTCTTCAGTTCTACCAGTGTTTGCTTTATATAGTTAGGAGGTTTGATGTTTGCTGTTCATATATTTAAAATTGTTTTATATTCTTCACAACTTTACATTTTTATTTTTAGATAATATCCATAAATATACTTGCTATTGTATTAGTACATCCACCCTTTCTTTCTTCTGATTAATGTTTACATGAAGTTATCTTTTTAAAAATTCTTTCATTTTTAATCTATGTGTGTCTTTATATCTAAAGCGTGTCTCTTCTATATAGTGTATGGTTGTATTGCTTTTTGAAATCCATCCAGCTAATCTATTTCTTTTGATTGGGAAATTAAATTTATTTACATTGAAAGAAATTAACGATATGGAATTATTTACTATTGACATTTTGTCTGTTTTCTGTATGTCTTTTAGCTTTCTGTTTATACTTCCTCCTTGAATGATTTCTTTTGTGTTTATATATTCTTTATTGTATCAAGATGCTTTGATTACTTTCTAATTTCCTTTTGTGTATATTCTACAGCTACCTTTGTGGTTACAATTATGATTACATAAATATTTCAAATTATAATAGTCTATTTTAAACCAACAATATTTCAATTGTATGCAATAATTCTATTTCTTCATGGCAATTTCCTCCCACTTTATGTTTTCACATCAAAAAATGTGAAAAAAATGTTAAAGTTGTCAGGGTCAAAATGGAGTCCGTTGAGTAAGCCCTGACAAAAAAAATCAAACAAATCTAGAGGTTTTGAAGGAAGGATTACCATGCATGATTACTTGATAATCACTATCACCAAAGTTTCTGATTGAACCACAAGTTGCTGCACCAGTCACCACGACATACAGGCAAAAAGTATGCCTGCAGACTTCTGCTTTACAGTTGTCTGTTCAACCTCACACTTATGCCTGAGATTATTAATCTTTGTAGCCAAGGATTGTTTCAAAATATTTGATGTAATTCTCCTCATTTTCGGCTTGAAAAATGTCCTCTTGCCCAAACATCCTCAAACATGTCCATGGCTTACTGTGGCATGAATTATTTCCATTGAAATAGTCTATTATTCTGAAATAAACACCATCATTATGTGGGAGAATCTCTCTCTGATTTCTTTAGTTTAATATCAATTACATCTTTATATATTATACACCCATCAATATAGACTTGCAGTTATTTATATCATTTTATCTTTAAAAACTATGTAAGAATTAAAACTGGAGTTATGTACCACAATCATAATAACACATCCTTTTGTATTTGCCCACATATTTACCTTGATTGGAGAACTTTATACTTTTATGTTTCTTTGAGTTATTGTCTATATTATTTCTGTTTCTGTTTAAAGGATTCTCCTTATTTTTTGTAGGGCAAATTCAATTGTAATGAATTTCTTCAAATATTGTTTATCTAGGAAATCTTTCTATTTTTCTACATGTTTGGGATGAGTTTTTTCAGATACAGTATATTTGCTTTAAAGGTCTTTTTTTTCCAGCATTTTGAGCATATTATCCCACTGCATTCTAGCCAGCAAGAGTCTTTTGAAAGATCTGCTAATAATTCTATAGAGACTTCCTTTCATGTGGTAAGTCACTCTTCCTTTAGTTCTTTCTAGACTCTTTCTTTGCATTTTACTTCTGATAGTGCGATTTTAATGTTTCTTGTTATAGGTCTCTTTAGGTTATCTTTGTCAGAATTTGTTGAGCTTTTTGTATTCATCTACATCTTGCCTCAACTTTTGGAAGCCTTTTGTTAGAGTGTCTTTGAGAAAGTTCATTGTTCCTTTCTTTATGTTCTTGCAACTTCCAAAATGTGTATACGACTCACTTGGCAGTTTTCCCTAAGTTCCTTAGGCTCTGTTCACGTTTCTTCCGTGCTTTTACTTTTTGCTCCTCTGACATGAAAATTTCAAAATTTGTCTTCAAGTTCATTGATTGTGTCTTCTGCCTGATCTAGTCTGCTGTTGAACTCCTTGAGTGAATTTTTAAATTCAAGTATGGTATTTTTCACCTTTGAAATCTTTCTCATTCTGTTCATGTATCATTTTCCTTTTTTTTTTTTTTGTTTTTGTTTAACTGTGTTCTCTTTTAGCTTATTGACCATATTGAAGACAATTGTCTTGAACTCATTATGTAACCCAGGCTGGCCCCAAACTCATGGGCAATCCTTCTGCCTCAGTCTCTCAAGTATTGGGATTACAGGAATGTATCACTACTCCTGGTTTATGTGCTACTGGGGAATCAAAGCCAGGGCCTTGCACTTGCTAGGCAAGCACTTTAACCACTAAACACCGAGCCCAAGACAGTTGTTTTAAATTCTTTATCTGGTTCCCCAAGGGACTGCATTTTCTTTGGGTTGGTTTCTTGAGATTTATTTCATTCCTTTGATCGAGTCATATTTGCCTGTTTTGTGGCATGCCTTGTAATCGTTTGTTGAGATTTAGGCATTTAAAAAATGGCCATCCCTCCCAGTGTTTACAAACTGTTTTTTTTTTTACACTAATCAGTCCACAGAAGCTCTTAAATCTTTTCAACATTGATGCCTTTTCCTGAGCATGTGCCTTTTCTTCTCCCACCCTAGTTCCAAATAAGTACAACCAGTTTGAAGTTATTTTCCTTAACAGACTTAGCACAGCTTCTTTCCAGAATCTTGGAGCTTCTTATTGTATTGCTCCACTTGTAAGTTTTTGTGTCTAGGTCCCCGTGGGAGTTCAGACTTCCTGCATTTTTAACGCTCCCTGTACTTGCCATGGCTTTCAGTGACCTCTTACCTGGTATCTGAAGTATCAGCGCTCTACATCAGGTGAGACAAACCTCAATCCCCCAGGTAGCTCCCAAGCAAGCTGGAACATTTCAAGCAATTTTAGTCTTTTTTTTCGTACAGAGAGAGGAGATGGGAGTTGGGTGGCTTCATGCTGAATTGCGTTTGGAAAGGAGTAAGTGAAGAAGAAAAATATGCCATAGAATTTCCTGCTGTTTAGGTTGCAGCAGTTGTTTGCTTGTTTTTCATTTTACTAACAATAATTGTTTATCTTTATGAAGTACAGTGAGATGTTTTGGTATTGTTATGCAATTCAGGTAACTTAAATTATCTCTAATATCAAACATTTTTCATTTATTATTCTTTTGTGAGGAGAACAATCAAATCCTTTCCTTTTTAGCTTCTTGGGTGGGGAATATGGCTTGTTGTTTGAGAATTTGGTGGTATATGCAAAGGATTTGACCCAAAGAGTGAGGGGGAAGAGGAGAAAGAGAAAGGGAGGGAGGGAAGGAGGGAGGGAGAAAGGAGAGAGAGAGAGAGAGAGAGAGAGAGAGAGAGAGAGAGAGAGAGAGAGAGAGATTGAAAGAGATTGAAACTCCAGATCTCAATTTTGAGCTCAGTGACACAATATTGTTGCATTACACCACTCTTCTGAAAGATACAATACTCAAACTTATTTGTCTTTATTTTTTGATTGATGCTATTGGGATTTCTATTTTCTAGTATTTGGTTTAAGATCTGTCTTCATAAGTTTGGTTTATAATTTGCTTTCTTGTGTTTTTTTAATCTGATTTTACTATGATAATACCATCCTCATGCAATATTTTGGGAACTTCCTTCTGTTTCTATTTTTTGAGATTGTTAAGAATAGATACTTAAATGATAAGTAAAATTGACAAGTGAAACCATTCAAACTTAGTTCTTTTAGTTTTTGAAATTATTAATTTTTGCCTTTTTAAAAAATAAGTATTAATATGTTCAGATGTCCTTTTGCTATTTGTGTGAGGTTTAGTTTCTTGTGTTTTTCAATGAGTTGAATTATTTCATTTATGTGATTGACTTGGGGAGTCTGAATCATTCAAAATATTCTTTAATCTTTTCCCCATTCTTATTAGTATATCTCTGTGTATGTGTGATACACAATGGTTACACTGAGCTTGAGAATTTTGTACACATATCTATGTTTCACAATCCCTTCCCCTTCTCCTTTTCACCTTCCCATTCACGCTTTCAACCTCAGACTCCTAATATTTTGCCCATTTGACTCTCTTACTTGTTTATATTCTGGACTTTTCATATTAAAGAAACCGTGTAATAGTTAACCTTCTGAGTCTGACTCACTTCACGAAGCATGATATCTCAAGTTGTGTCCATTTACCTACAAATAACTCAAAACTATCTGTATTTATGGAAGATGCTCTGGTTTGGATCTAAAGTGTTCCCCCAAAGTCTCATGTATTTAGAGCCATGCACTATTTGGAAGTGGGGCCTGGCTGGAAGGGGCAGATACTTGGGGTTTGACTTGAAAGAATTGTGTAACCTTGCTGAGATTGGGGGTTGCACAGAGCAGAGCTTTCAGGTTTGTGCTATTGAGCTGTGGATGAGGAAATAATGAGAGGAACACCCACTCTGGTCTGAGGGCCCAGCTGGCAGCTTAAATTAAGTAAAGTAAGGAAGAAAAAACATTGTTACAGTTCTTCTTGGAGAAGCTCTGGATTTTGCCAGTCTTCCAACGTCGACTTGGCTCCTGCTTCACTTGACTTTCTCTCTGTAATGCTGCAAACAGCTCTCCAGCCTTTACCCTGTGCTCCTTCCAATGCTAGCTGTGCATGAATGGACTGTGTGAGACCTTCTGAAACTGTGAGCTAAAATAAATCTTTCCTCCCTTAAGATGTGGATGTTGGGTATTCTGTCCCAGCAATGAGAAAGTAACTAAGACACAAGAGTAGTACTTCATCATGTATGTATACCACAGTTTTTGAATCTATTTGTTTGTTGATGGATATTTCAGCATTGCACAATTTAGCTACTCTAAATTGTGCTACAACTAACATGGGTATACGTGGATCTCTTTTATATGTTGCTTTTAACTGTTTTGGAAAGATACCCAGAAGCGGTATCACTGGATCAAATGGAATCTTTATTTTCAGCTTTTTGAGGAATCTCCATACTGCCTTCCATAGTGGTCATATCAGTTTACCTTCCCACCAGCAGTGTAAGAGAGTTCCTTTTACCCCCCACAACCTCACCAGCATTGATTGCCATTTAAGTGCTTGGTATATGCTATTTTCACTGAGGTAAGACTGTTTCTTTAGTTATTCCTTGACGTCCCCTAGTTCCGTACCCCAACTCCTTGATCATTTCTTATATTAGTCATTTGTCTATCTCTTTTATTTTCAATTAGCTTAGTTAGATGTATATCAACTGTTGATCTTTGAAAAGGCCAGTTGCTTTTTTATTTTCAATATCAATTTTATTTATTTATGGTTTAACTTACTTTGTTTGTGTTTTTGGAATCCTATCCAAGAAAATCATTACTAACACCAATATCAACCAGCTTTCCCTCCAAAATGTCTTATTTTATTAATGTATACATAATTCAGGTCTTAAATTTAAGTCTTTATTTATTTTAAATTGATTTTTGTGTATAGCGTGTGAGAAAATTTTGGTTCTATTCTTTGGTATATGTATATGTAGTTTCCCCAGAATCATTTATTGAGGAAATGGTTTTTCCATTTTGTTTTCTTGGCACTTTTCTAAAAAATCATTTCTCTATTTTTACAATTGATGGTTTTTAATATATTCACACTTTACATCAGTTGCTACTATGAAAGTTCCACAGTATTTTCAGCAGTGCAGAAGAACACCCTGCATTCATCCAGCATTCCGCATTCTCCCCTTTCTGCGGCTCTGGAGAACATTCATTGTCTTTATGTCTCTAAGGATTTGCCAATGATGAAAATTTTCTATTAATGAAATGAAACAATGTGTGTCCCTTGGGACCTGGCTTCTTTCACTGAATATGATATTCCCAAGATTCTCTTTTGGGGCCCTGGGAAAGAGACTCCTGAACTATTTTGGTGGGACAAAGGATATCATGGAATGGACATGCCAAACATGTTCTGTCCTTACAATGGTATAACATTGAAATGGAGAAGGAAACAAAATACTGCTATTTACTACAACAAAAATGGGCCTTAGGAATATCAAAAGTCATTAGACTATAAGTAACTTGGATTTACTTCTTTCTGGGCTTTAAAAAAATTTAATTTTCACTAACCAAAAAGCACAAAATTGTTGCCCATATTTATGGGATATTATGTGAAAGGTCAATACATGGATATACTGTACAATGTTTACGAAGTTAAAATATTTATCTTTTCAAAAATGAATCATATTTTTATGGTGAAAACTTTCAAACTTATTCCATCCGGCTTTCTGAAATACATCCAACTCTAACTTAGTAAT
Organism: Ctenodactylus gundi; assembly: GCA_004027205.1. Classification (NCBI taxonomy): domain Eukaryota; kingdom Metazoa; phylum Chordata; class Mammalia; order Rodentia; family Ctenodactylidae; genus Ctenodactylus; species Ctenodactylus gundi. Next base: position 29,379 of record PVKB01005805.1, read on the forward strand.
TACTGACCAACGTCTTTCTCTTCCTCTCTCCCTCAGATTATCCCCAGTGTCTAGTAACCACCATTTTACACTCAACCTCTATGGGACCATATTTTTAGATTTCTACATGTGAATGAGATCAGGTGATACTTGTCTTTCAATGCCTGACTTATTTTACCTAATATAAATTTCATTAAGTTGTCATACATGTCAAGATTTCATTCAGTTCATGGCTAAGTAGTATTCCGTTGTATTTATATATCACTTTTTCTTTATCCATTCATGAGTTGATGAACACTTCAGTTGTTTCTATTTCCTCATTACTCTAAAAAGTGTTGCAATGAACATGGAAATGTAGATGTCTCTCTGATGTATTGAATTTATTTCATTCAGTAGTGGGATTGTGAGATCATATGGTAGATCTAGTTTTTTGAGGTCTTGATTGATAAAACTTGGGATAGATTTGGTTGAGTTAAATCTGACTGATGACCTTTGACCTTCCTATACCTGGATTTTTGTATAATCTTCAAGGTTTGGGAAGCTTTCTGCAATGCTTTCTTTGAAGAAGATTTCTTTTTCTCTGGCATTCTTAAGTCCATCTTGATTAACAATAACCCAAATATTTGCTCTCTTAATGCTGTGTCAGAATGCCCCTATCTTTTTTTATTTCTGTTCCCATTTTCTTCCAACTGTGTACTTTCAACTCGCCTGTCCTCAAACTTATTAATTCTGTTCTGTTTGATCTGGTAAGTTGTTGATGACTTTTATTATAACTTTAATTTTGATCAGTGCAGTTTTCAGCCAAGTGTTTGTTTGACTTTTAAAACTCGCTTCCATCTCTGTGTTAATTTTCTCTGTGAGAGTACTCCAGTGTTTCTGTATTCTCTCCACGCTTGTTGAGTTTCCTTAAAACAACTGTTGTAAATTCTCTAAGAGTTCACGCATATTGGTTACTATTTTTTCAATTTCTGGCACCTTATTTTGACCATGAGGTAAGGTCATGTTTCCCTGGAAGTTCCTTTTCCTTCCTCTCTTTCTTTCTTTTGCCTTTCTTTCTTTCTTCCTTTCTTTCTTTCTTCCTTTCTTCCTTTTCTTCTTCCCTCCTTCTGTCTCTCCTTTTCTTCCCTTCCTCCTTCTTTCCCTTTTCCATTCTTTCTTTTGGTGTGGAAAAACTCACGTCTTTGTGCCTGATAGACATGCACTCTACCAGCCCTTTCCTGAAAGTTCTAGATGCTTTGTTGGTGTGCATCATCATCTGTTTATCCCCAGAAGCCTTTTCTTAGGACTAGGATAGGTCCAAATACCTCATCCAGTGTAAGTGGCCTATAGTCAGTGATTGTGACGTTCTGCCTGGCTTTAGACAGAATCTCCAAGGAAGACCCAGCCCCAGGCGCCTAAGTCATTCCTGTGGGCTTGAATGTTGCAACGCTGAGCCCACAGTCCCCCAGTACCAGCTTATACTTTGTACAAGCAAATCTTACACTGACACAGATTGCCTGCTGTTGAAGTGGACTCCTGTGCAACACTGATGCAACCAGTCATTGATGACGCTGGCTAGAATGGAAATATGACAGATTTGGGCTGTGTGTCTGTGCCTGATATTAAGCTATTTCAGTGGTTTCATTCTGGGGGCAGGAGCCATTAGTATCTGCCCATTGTTAGATGTCACTGGCCTGGCATTGAGTTCCAGAGAAAAGCCCTATGTTTACTATCCTGTTCTATCTCTTATGAATTAAGTTTTTCTTCACATTATGTTGCCTGAGGTTGAGTTTGGGGTTGTTGCTGTGACCTTACCTAATCATGTGATATAGAGGCCTTTGGAACTGGTTTGCAGGAATTTGGAAAATTTCATAAGTGTCAACTGACAAGGCATTAGAATTCTGTATACCAGGCTTGACAGAGATTCTGGTATGAGCATAGAAGACTGGAGTATAAATAGAAGTATAGATTGAAAGGCTGGGCTCAAGAGGTTTCAGATGGGAAAGAGGATTTTATTGGCAATTGATTGACCTCCCATAATACACTCTGGCAAAAAGTGCGTTGACATTTTTCTTGTGTCCCGAGACTTTGCCTGAAACTGAGATTAAGGGTGGTAGACTAGATAATCTGACAGAGGGAATTTTGAGAGAACTCAGTGTTCAGGTTGTCACATTGATTCTATCTGCTGCTATGAGCCAACTGTACACTAAGAAGCAAGAAAAAGTAGCACAGAAAAAAGATACAAGAGCATGCAGTTTTGCCAGAATGAAAGAGACTGTCCCTGTCCGTTTGGAGCAAAACAGTGCACAGTTTTTGAAGAGATTAACATTAAAAGAAATTAAGTACCGTGCATCATGGTTTTAGGAAAGATGCCTTGAGGGTATCTCCGAGATGCAGCCAGGGCAAAGGCGAAAGACTGCTCTGAAAAGACGACGCCACGGCCCCCTGTAGGGTAAACGAGGGAAGTGTTTGCCGGAGTTCATTCACCTGCAGTTCATCCACCCAAGTACTTGGAGGCTGCGGTATCCATGATGCAAGGGGTCCAGGTGATTGCTTAAGCCAGTGGCAGACCTTGGTTTTATCCACATAGTTCTGGTTTCACAGGTATACAGAACACACAAATTGTGGGTCCCTAAGGCTTCCACTCGTATTGTAGAAGACCTTGGAGGCCAGGCAATGTGTCCCTGAGAAGGAAGTTCATGAAGCTGTGAGAACAAAGCCAGAAGTCAAATGCTTCCTGTTGTGATGTTATGAAGAGATTTTCTCCTGGTAGGCCCTCTACCAGGCACTTCGACCATCGCCAGCCAGCTATGAATGGACTGAGATCTCTTGAAAGTACGAACAAAAGCAAATCTTTCCTTCCTTAAATTGCAGTGTCAGTATTGTCTGACTGCAATGAAAAAGTAACTAAGACTACCTTTAACACTTATTTAATGGCTAATCTACTTACTACCGCTAAAGATTTCCCTTTTCTGAATATTTCATATGAATGGAATAATAGAAAACATATTGTCTTTTGTAACTGGATTCTGTCACTTTGCATAATGTTTTAAGGTTGATCTGTTTTGTGTCACATATTGTCACTTCAGGTATTTCTGTTGTTAAATAATATCCATTTGTATGGATATACATAGTTTAATTTATCCATGCATATGCTTATGTTGTTTTCACTTTTAAACTATTCTTCATGCTGCTCCTATGAACATTCATGTATACAGTTTTCTTTGAAAGATGTCAGCATCCAGTGTTCATACGTAGTTTCCCATCAACATACTGACTTGGTCTCACTTTGCCTGGCTTCCAGGATCAAATGACACCAAAAAATTCCAGGGGATATATGCAATGTTATAATCCATATAAGTGAGTCTGTTTGATTGCTGCTTTTATTCTACTGTTCACTTTAGTAACATTGCCTACTGTACCTTTGATGGCAGAGTTCTGTCATATGGCTGCTACCAACCTGGAATCCAATTATTTCCATTGCATTTTTTCACTGACAGTAGTTTCCAATACAATATCTCACTCACAGAAAGATAGATCACAGAGTTTTTCAAGGATACTGAAATACTCTTCAGAATTTCTCACAGTATCAATAAAAGGTATGTTTCTTTGACCCTCCCTGTGTGGATAGGTCTTAAATGACAAATCTACTCTAGCATTCTAATTTCTCTAGCCTTTTTATTACTCTACATTAAAGCCAAGGCAGGCCTGGCTATTCCAGATTACTGATGTGGGCCATATTTTGGTCTATTTCAGCCAATTAGATAAACTCCCTCCCTCCCTCCCTCCTTCCCTCCCTTTCTTCCCTCTTTCCTTCCTTCCTTTTTTCTTTCTTCCTTTATCACAAGGCTGGCTTGCCAATATTTCTTGTATTGCTGAGGCAGGCTTCAAATTTATGGTCATCCTACCTCAGTCTCCTGAATATCTGAGATTGAAAGTACATGCTATTAGGCCTAAAGACACATGACTGGAGACACCACAAATAGCAAGAAAGATGAGAATTTTTTTCTTTCATTTTATTCTTTTAATCATTATCTATAGATAAAATCTTAAAAAATTTGTAATTTCAAATGATAGCCAGAAAGAATATAACCTCCTATGAGCATGTTGATAAAGCCTATGGCCCCTACAAGTCCATGTCAAGGGTGAGGGTTTAGAGTAAAACACAAGATCTCAAAAGAAACTCGACGAAAAGACTACATTGAGGGAGTAAACAGGAATATTCTTTCTTCTGAAGTTAGTCAAAACAGCCCTTTTTTGTAAAAGAGTGATGACTTCATAGGAAGAAAATGATATTTCTTGAAGACCCATTTCTTGAAGACTTAATTTGATAAACTACCACCTTGGAGCCACCCACTTTTGATTTGAAGGTGTGTTCTCTCTCAGTCTGAAAATCTATCACTTTTTCATAAATTGTCTATATTATCTGTATGTATCTTGCCTGAAACATTTTGCTGAAGACACGAAGAATCAAGGTGTGTTACCAGTTACCTGCAGTGCTAGAACCACGCAGTGTTAGCACTCTGCTTTCTAAATCATCTTTGGCGCAATGAGTTGCATAACTTTGAGCAGTAAGGAAAGATCTCTCCTCTGCTTCTATTTCTGGAGTAAGATCATGAACCTTTCTTTTTCTTCTAATTTAATCTGTGCTGCAGCAGTCCATGAGCCTACGATTGTCCTAAAATATGTGAGATTCTGTGCCTTGGGCATGATGTCCTTATAGGTGGTGCAATGGTTCAGGCTGTTGTATTTGCAGGACTTTTTTTCTCCTCTGTTTATGTGTCATTCTGTACAGGTTTCTATTTCTAGGCTTTAGTGTTCCTTTTCTCTCTTTCACCACTGTTGTGATTTTTTTCAATTCCAGTCATATTGTTAATAGTTCTGATAAATTTGTGACTGTGTACTAAAAATCAAACACTAGGTACGCTTTTTTAATTTTAAAATTTTCTATAACCTCACATTGATGTTAACTTCCTGTATCCAGATTGTGAAATGATATAACTCAGACTGCCAATATATATACTAAGGTGACTCCAATTTGAGATGATTATGCTATTCAAGTTATGTGTTTGCTGTATTACAGTTTACTGTGTAAGTTAGAATTTATAAGTCAGTTTGCTGTGAATTCAACTTTTTTTCTCCCCCATTTTATTGATATGTACAAGTGCAACATTTAAGGTTTACAATGGAGTTGAGCATTTTGTGCACATACGTTTCTTGTCAAAGTGAGAAGGACATTCCTGCTCTCCTTTTGTCCCTCCCCCTATTCTCCCTTCCCTCCCTTCACTGCCCCCCATCCCCCTCCCTTCCTTCCCTCCAACCCCACCCTGTCTGCCTCTTTCACTCGATCTTTCTTCTGAAGTTCCATGAGATAGTTGTGGTCTGGGTCTCTTATATGAGAGAGACGATCCGATGTTTCACCTTCTGCTTCTGACTCACTTCACTAAGCATGATGTTCTCAAGTTTCTTCCATTTGCCTGCAAAAGCCTCCACGCTGTTGGACTTTATAGATGCATAGTATTCCATTGTGTATAAATACCACAGTTTGTGTATCCACTGGTCTGTTGATGGGTATTTTGGTGACTTTCATGTTCTAGCTATTGTTAGCTATGCTGCTATGAACATGGGTGTACATATATCTCTGTTCTATGTTGTTTTGGCCTCTTTTGGATATATTCCCAGGAGGGGTGTCACTGGATCGAAGGGGATATTTATTTCTAGTCTTTTGAGAGCTCTCCATACTGCTTTCCAGAGTGGTTGTACGAATTTACACTCCCACCAGCAGTGCAGGAGGGTTCCTTTCTCCCCACAGCCTCGCCAGCATTGATTGCTATTTGGCTTGTTGATGCAGACCATTCTCTCTGGAGTGAGATGGTATCTCAGCGTTGTTTTGATTTGCATTTCTCTTATGGTTAGAGATGTTGAACATCTTTTCATGTATCTATTGGCCCTTTGTACTTCTTCATGAGTGAACTGCCTCTTCATTTCTTCTGCCCATTTTTCAATAGGATCCTTTATTTTGGTGGGCGTAATTTTCTTTAGCTCCCTGTGTATTCTAGTTATGAGTTTCTTATCTGAGGTGTTGGTGGTGAATATTTTTTCCCAGTCTGTTGGTTCTTTATTTACAATGTTGATGGTTTCCTTTGCTGTGCAGAAACTTTTTAATTTGACAAGATCCCTTTTGTTGATAATGCGGATAATTTCTTTTGCTCTTGGTGTCTTGTCAAGAAAGTCTTGAGGTGCCACCTGCTTTGTCTTATGTCCTTGCTTGTACATCTATCAGAATGTCTCTATATTTTCCCCCATTTTATTGATATGTATAAGCGCAAAATGCAAGGTTTACAATGAAATTGAGCATTTTGTGCACATATGTATCTTGTCAAGGTGGCAAAGACTTTCCCTCTCTCCTTTTGTCCCCTCCCCCACCCACTCCTCCATTCCTCTCCACCCCACCCCCTGGTTCACTTTGTTTTTCATTTTAAGTTCCAAGAGATAGTTGTGATCTGGGTCTCTCATATCAGAGAGACCATTTGATGTTTTACCTTCTGCTTCTGACTCACTTCACTAAGCATGATGTTCTCAAGTTTCTTCTATTTGCCTGCAAAAGCCTCCACGCTGTTGGACTTTACTGATGCATAGTATTCCATTGTATATAAATACCACAGTTTGTGTATCCATTGGTCTGTTGATGGGTATTTTGGTGTCTTCCCTATTTTTGCTATTGATAGCTGTGCTGCAGTGAACATGGGTATACATGTACCTCTGTTATGTGTTCTTTTGATCTCTTTTGGAAATATTCCCAGGAGGGGTTTTGCTGGATCGAAGGGGATATGATAAGGGCAGAGGCTTAACCTCTTCTCCCTCCCTTGACTCCATTGAAACCTGCGGAGAGTCACATATTTCACGAGAGTCAGTTATTTCATGTCAGGAACAGCCCACCAAAAGTCAAATATAGCCTGTCAAAGGTAATAACTACATGTCAGATTGTAATTGGTTACTTTGTAATAACAGAACAGTCAGCCAGAAAGTGATGGCTAGGGGTCGGGTTATGATTGGTCACTATGTATGATGTATGTAATGATATAAAATCTTCTACATGAACTTTGTGTAAAACTTACTCAGGGCTTCTTTCCAAAGACTCACCCAGAGTCCAGGGAGAGTCTGGCCACTAGCCGTAATAACACCTCAGCTGTAATAAAAAAAACTTACCTTGACCCAATTCGCATTTAGTAGTTTCTTAATTCCAACCTATTACAAATTTACCATGATATATAATGCTATTTCGAGTGTGACTTTTTCTGTGAAGTGTGTCAATTAAACTTTATTCAAGTGCCAGGGGATTCTAAGATTGCTTTCATCTTTTGGCACAGATTAGATGGTATACCTTAGTCCATGACTGGAGAAATGAGTGTTGGGGCTTCTCCCTGCAGATTTTGACAAAAGGAAAATAAGTATATAATCTAGTAAGAGGTATATTAAGTCAATCATCACAAAATAACACAGAAGCTGTTTGAAAGTGGCCAACCACTCAGCTCCAGGATTCACCCTACCACATAACACAAATGGCCAGACACACAAAGATTACTCAGGACCCAATTCTTTGAGGAATGACTGGCCTGAAAGGATGAACACCAGAACTTGCTTTCTAGATAAAAGAGAAGTCAGGTGCTGTCCCAAACAGAGCAGACTCTCTTTTATTAGGGGCAAAAAGGGGAATGCAGCAAAGAGGAAATCAAGTTAAGTACTCAACAATGAGAGGCTTCTAATCTTGGGCAGTGTACAAGGTAGTTAACTGAATGTTTACAGAGCCATAGTACATCAGCAGGACCAAAGTTTATAACATTCTTGTCATTGATTATCTGCACTTTACTCAAAAAGCAACCAGATAGTGTCCCTCTGATATCCCCATAACCTTGGGTGGGAACAATACCAGATTTAGGCTTGTATTGTATGCAGACTGTGTTACTTCCTGCCCAGTGCATTATTTAGACCATTGCCTAGGAACAGATTAGGCTGCTTCAATGCATTCTCTGGCCTTTTCCTGGTGCTGTAACTCTTGAAACTCCACAACACCCTGTTCCTAGACCATTGGGAAAGACAAAGGGATATCTTTTGTTCCTTACCAGTTTATTTTATTTCCTCAGAAGGAGGACACCTTTTCTGAGCCATGTGTTATTTTCTTGGCAGATGTGTCCTATTGACTCACTCTCAGAATTAGCAATGTTTAGTAGTTCATTAATGGAAATTTTGGATCCCAAAGTCAACTTTTGCAATCTTGCAATCTCCTCTTAATAGCTGAACCTGCATGGAAAAAATTTGTCTTTAAGAAAAACTCAGTGTTTTTACATAGCCTCCTTGTATTGATCAAGTAATGCAGTTGGTTTTTTATTTGGGTCCTAATAAATGGCAGACAGTTTAATGCGATCTACCAGTTTCACTTTACTGGTCTTTAACCCTCTTGAACACAAATTATAAATGCCTACAATTCCACATATAATTATGATCATTGTGATATTAGTAGTATTTGGGACGGTCTACAGGAATGACTTCAGGTGTACGGAACATGAATAACGTAGAGGATGTATGTCATCACCATAACATTTGACCCCTGCAGTTACTTAGGAGCTTTCTGAATCTGCAAGAGTCTGGCCCAAAATAAAACTGATATTCTTCCAAAGAAGGTTCCTATGTGTGGACAAGATGTCAGAAGGCATTTACATATTTCTAAGGATCATTAGAAAAGCTTCCCAAACTCTGTTTGATTTGCTTTAGTTCCTGCCTAAATGTTATTGAACTCTAACTGGTTTAAATTCACTCAGTACCTCTGAAGAGGGCACATGCGTGCTGGTGGAACCATAATATTTGCTGCTGAGTATATTGGGTGAGGGGGAGCAGACCTTTTTTGTCTGAGTTTGGAGTATTAGGATTATCCTCCTGATTAGGAGGTGGCTGAAGAGATAGAAAGTCACCTAAATGATGGCTTCCACTTCATCCAAGTGTCATCATACCTGAATCTAATTTACATTAGGACTATAGGCCAGGATTATCTTGTAAGGAAAAGAAAACTTGAATGTGTCGTACTTCTGACCACTTTTCTGCCATTTTGCCATAAAATATCCAACTGCATTAGGGAGAGAGGATGAGAGAGATAGAACAAAGAAAGGAAGAAGGAAGCTGAGGCTACCCTGGATCTTAGCCAAAAGGCCAAAAGCGATAAGGAAGCTAAGAATAAATAAGAATGAGAGAGCAGAAAACATGTGGAACTGCATTATTGGACAACCAAATACTAGCTAACTTATACATCTCACGTCTATTGGCAGAAAGGTGATTGGAAGAGAGACAACCTGACACCTTAATACTGTCCATCTTCTTAAGTCACTTGCCCTAAGTGGCAAAAAATACTATTGACAAAGCTTTTACTGTATGTGCTTTTAATAATTTTCAAGGATCTAAACCTCTTCCCTTGGTTCAAAGACAAGAGCAATTCCCAAGCTTGGATTGACAAATTGATTTCAGTCAGTTGCCTCCTTGCTGAGAGGTTAAATATCTATTAGTTTTTATTTAAGTGTTTAAATATCTGTAAGATTTTACAGGATGAATAGAAGTTCTTCTGTTTAGGTCTTAAAAGATGAGAGAAGTGTCGAAAGCACTTTTTCAAGCAATCATCCCCAAATCTGGACTCCGTAAATCCATGCAAAGTGATAATGGCCAATCTTTCACCACCCAGGCGACAGAACTGGTGTCTAAATCTCGGTGAATTAGATACTATCCCCATTCCTCTTGGAGGCCTCAGCCCTCATGCAAAAATAGAACAGATGAACCAAATGTTAAAACTGTACATTAAAAAATGATGTTGGGGCTGGAGGAATAGATCAGAGGTTAAAGAACTTGCCTAGCAAGCACAAGGCCCCGGGTACAATTCCCCAGCCCCACCTGGGTATGGTGGCATCCCTGTAATCCCAGAATCTGGGAGGATGAGGTAGGAGGGTTGCTGAGGATTCAAGGCCAGCTTGGGCTACATAGTGATTTCAGGACCAGCCTGTACAATACAGTGAGACCCTGTCTCAAAAGGTCAAGCCATGGAAAAGGGAAACCCCTCCAAAGACTCTACCATCCAAGGAAGATCAAATTCAGAAATATTCGAATATTCGAAATACTTTGTTAAGTATACTTAGCTAAATAAAAGGGCAGTCTGAGAGAGATTTGAAATATTTAGTTAAGCATACTTCAGTTAATTAACTGACGTTCCACACCCATCCTATCTTCCAACCTTGTATATTCTCTTAATTGGAACTTTTGTTATAATTACTCTTCTGTTCTTCTGTGCTTCCAGGGAATATGGACTCCTCTGGTGGTATATATAAGAGGCCCTACAAATCTGGTTATAAGAAATTCAGTTGTCATTCTCCTAGTTTAATTATGTTTTTTTTTGCTTCTCATTAAGTCTCCAATTGCTCTGCTAAAGAACAGTCTAATTCCTTTCTTGCTTGGTCTTAGCAATATGACCAGGATCTGGAGTATGATACATGTGGAGTATGGGGATTATCCTCTATTAAAGCATGTCACAATTGCCATGGGGGTGTTGTGTCACTTCAGAGTGACGATCAGAACAAATTATGTGAGGAATAATAGGAGTCTATGATATTATGTATCATTCAAATATCACCCAATCACCTATTAATGCATCCTTAGGTTATAAACAATAAGGGAGAAATTTTTTAAACTATGATACTGATGCAATCCTTTGGAGATAGGCTAAGCCTCTTCTTTCAAAGGGTCCAAACCTTCCTGTGATTAGAAATAATAGTCATTGCTACCAGGAGAGATATTTTCAAATATGGAATGATTGTAGGACACCTTAGTCAGATGGCTTCTCTTTGCTAGGAAAAATACATTTATTTATTTATTTATTTACTTATTTATTTATTTTTGACACAGAGTCTTACTTTGTGGTCTAGCCCGGTCCTGAACTCATTATTTATCCCAGTTGGACCTTTAACTCATGGAAATCCTCCTGCCTCAGGCTCCCAAGTGTTCAATCATTCCTTTTATCCCTGGCCCAATACTACCAAATATTTGGACTGCACTCCCTTCGCCCAATGTCAATGTATTGTCATCTTACGAGTAGAGGGCTGATTTCATGCCAGTTGATATTTTAGGTCTAGAATCTATTGAGTTGATCCAAATGCTACCAGTGGCTTCATGGCCTCTGACTGGACATGGCTGGATTAATTATGCAATGTGGATTTCCTTCAGTGCATGAGCAATGGATATGAACTATAGGCTGCCTGTCACCCAACCTTATCATGCCGCAACACAGATACACCCATATGCGCATGTGTATGCACATGTGCGTGCGTGTGTGTGTTGTGTGTGTGTGTGTATTGACAGAATAAAAATTAATTAGTTTTAATTTTTCATACTCATGTGCTAATCCCCATCCAAGAGTGTGTGTGGGCATGTCAAACAAGCTTTCTAGCAGCAACTTGATTCCTGCATCTCAGTTGTCCTTTTGTTCCTCTTCCTTTTACCTGCCTACACATATGACCTCTCAACCTCCCTCTTCCTTCTCCCTTTATTCCAGATGTGAAGATAACATCAACAAAGTCCATCTCCTTTCTTTCATTTCTTTTAATATTCTTCCCATTTAATAATAAGTGACACGCAATAATGTTTACGTTTTGCTTCAGTCTTTTGTGCCCACACATATCGTGTCTGAGTTACAAACTCTTCCCCTCTCTCCTTTTGGATCTTACCCAGCCCCCTAACTCCCACCCCCTTCCCCCCATTTGCTTTGCAAGTTTTTGATATATGTTTTTCTCTCTGGGATTAGATGGTATTTAGTGATGTTTGATTTTCATTTCTCTAACTGCTAAGGACATTGAACATCTCTTCATGTTTTTACTGGCCATTTGAACTTCTTCATCTGACAATTCATTTTCATTATCCATTTTAATTGGGTTTTTAATTTGAGAAGTCTGCTTATCTTCACTTACTTTTATATTCTACTCATTAGCTTCCTCTCTGAGGTATAGGTGGTAAAGAATTTCCTCCTATTCTTTCAGTTCACTATGTTGATAATTTCCTTTGATGTGCAGAAACTTTTTAATTTAATATAATCCAATTTGTTGATTCAGAGAATTATTGCTTTTGCATTGGGTGTCTTATTAAGAAATCCTTGCCTGCACCTACATCCTTTGGATTTTTGCCAAATTTGTCCTCCAAAAGGTTCAATGTTTCAGTGTTAATATGTAGATCTTTGATGCACTTTGATTTGATTTTGGTACACAGTGACAAGCACATGTCTAAATTCATTCTTCTGCGTGTGGATATCCAATTTTCCCAGCACCATTTGTTGAAAAGGCTATCTTTTTCCAATTGTGTCTCTTTGGTTCCTTTATCAAAATCAGGTAGCTGAAAGTACTTTAGTTTGGCTCTGGATCCTCAGTTCTATTCCATTGGTCAACTTGTCTGATTTTGTGCCAGTGCTATTGTAGCCTTTATAACTGTTGCTTTGCAATATAACTTGATATCTGGAATTTTAATGCCATCTACCTTTGTCTTGTTACTCAAGATTGTTTTGTCTATTCTAGGGTCTCCTTTGATTTCATATTAATTTAATGGTTGTTTTTCCTGGTTCTGTGAAAATGTGGTTAATATTTTGATAGGGATTGCATTAAATCTGTGTATCAGTTTGGACAGTACAGTCATTTTGACTATATTAATCTTGTCTATCCAAGTACAGGGGATGTCTTTCCATTTTCTGATGTCTTCAATTTTTTTTTCTTGAGGTCCTTCACTTTCTTGGTTAAGTTTACTCCTAGGCATTTAAATTTTGATGGACTATTGAGAATGCAATTATTCTTCTGAGCTCTTTCTCAGTAAGTGCATTGTTAGTGTAAAAGAATACTTCTGGTTATTCTAGTATTGATATTGTATTCTGCAACTTGGCTGAAATTATTTTTAAGAGTTTTATTGTGGAGGTTTTGGGGTCTTTTATATAGATAATCATATCATTGCAAATAAGGATAGTTTGACTCTTTGTCTTTTTCTATGTGCATTTCCTTATTTCACTCTCTTACCTGACTGCTCTGGCAAGGGTTTCAAAGACTATGTTGAATCGGAGCTGTTGAAGGTGGACAGCCCTGTTGCGTACCTGATTTAAGGGGAAATGCTTTCAATTTCTCTCCATTTACTATGATATCTGCAGTAGGTTTGGCATATATGGCTTCTATCAGTTTGAGGTAAGGCCCTTCTGTACCTATTTTCCTCAGGGTTTTTTTTTTTTGTCTTGAATCAATGTTGGATTTTTTCAAAAGCCTCTCTGCTGCATTATTGATCTTTCTTTCGTTTCATATTGTCTGTTTTCTCCTTCTCTATTGTTTTTCTCTTTCTCTCCTTTCTGAATTATTTCCTTTCTTTTCTATATCCCTTCTCCTTTCATCATCCTTTACATCCTAGTCTAGGCATCACCAACTTGTCACATGCTGTTTATATGTCCTTAATTAAAAAAAAAACTTCTATAAAAATTTAAATGAAATTTTAGAAGTTGCATATAGCATGTTAGTATCTTAGTTACTTTCTCATTGCTGGAACAGAATACCCAATATCCACAACTTAAGGCAGGAAAGATTTATTTTAGTTTACAGTTTCAGAAGGTTCATACAAGGCTGGCAGTGGTAGAAGCGCACAGATGAACAATAGTCAGAGAAAAGCTCTTCACAGCATGGCAGACAGAAAGCCAAGCAAGGGAGGAAAGGTATAGCTATATTTCCAGGTCCCACCCCAATAACCCACCCTTCTGGGTCAAGCCACCCTTTAGAACAGGCCTCACCTGTTACTAGCACATTGGTATTTTACAATTTCCAAATATGTGAGACTTTTGGGGGGACACTCCAGTTCCAAACCATAATATTTCTGACCCTAGCCACCAAAACACTCATGTTCACCTCCTTATGAAAAATGTATTTTGTCATTTTCCAAGAGTTCAAAGTCTTAACAATTTCAACAATGTTTCAAAGTTCAAGTCTGAAGTCTCTCTGAGACACAAGGCTAACTCTCAGTTGTGAGTCCTTGTGCAACTGAACGTAAGTTAAACACTTCGAATATGCGATGGAACAGGGTAAACCTTTTTATTCCAAAAGGCAGGAATAGAAAGATAGAAAGCAATGGGACCAAAGCAGGAGTGAAAACCAGCAGGACAATAATTAAATCCTGTAGTTCCATTAAATTCTCTAGCTCTGTGTTAAGCACCTCATGCAAGCTGTGGGAGAATTGAGCTATGAAGTATTTGGATGACTCTGCCCCTACAGTATTGCCTCTTGTTGTTGTAGCTTTTGTAGGTTCCCCATTGGGACTGGCTCTGTTCATAGCCTGTAGTCTTACTCAGTGAATGACCCATGTTTCCGGCATGTCTAAATTTCCAGGGTCTCCATTGCACTTTAGGATTCTCCTTCATGCATTACCCTCCCAGCGGCATCCTGCCTGGCCTCCTAGGCCTTCCTCTGAATTCTGGGTAGAAGCCTCCATGATTCAACTTCTACATTCTGCATGCCTGTGAAGCCAGCAATATATAGATGTTGCCAAGGTCTGCCACTGGCTTGAGGCATAGTTTGGCCTTTGTATTAGTTTGGGCAGAACTGAAAGAAATTATAAGACAAAAAGTGCCTATTTGGAAGGCTTACAAGTCTGAGGACAAAGATGGTCCAAGATGGTGGCCTGCATGTACAAGAGTTAGAAGGTCTGATGGCTGCTCAGTTGTGAGGTAGAACACCCATCTAGGATTGCAGAACAGCTGGTGACAGTCTGCTGTGATCTCGGTTGTTCGAAGAACAATGATGAAGACCTGAGATGGAACATCAGTGACAGACGATTGGCAATCGGTAGACAGGTGCAATTAGAGACTAGAGTGAATCTGTGATGAAGATCTGCGATGTGTAGCAAGAAAGATGGCATCTGTAGACAACTGTGAAGGTGAGAGTTTTCCCACTGGAGAAAGCTGTAATAATCTTTCTTCTTCCTTCCTTTTGTACATTCTGAGCTCCCAGGTGCACCTCCCACATCAAGGTGAGTGTTCTTCCCTCATTCACAGGCCCACAAATCACTCTCACTCTAATCCAGGCTGGTTCCTAAATGTCTCTAGTTGACATAGTCTCTTTAATAGCCACAATCCACCCCTAGTCAACTTGGCAACCAGACACATCTCCTCGAACCATACTTAATTCCCAAGTACAATAGCCAAGTTAGTAATTATGCCTAATATAGCACAACTGCACTGCATACAAATGGAAGTACAATAAATTCTTCCTCACAACAGAGAACAGAGTTCTTTGGTGAATACCTATTTTCCTGATATTCAATTGCTTAGAGTGCAACTTGACAAATTTTAATACTAAGACAATGAATAATACATATACAGATACATGTACAAGCATAATGAGAGAAATTCTAATTACGGTCCTTATTTCAGTAACTCATCACGTGGTTGTAACTGGTACTTATAACTACCTTCTTCTACTACCCATTCTGTATTTCCTTGGCCCTCAGCAAGTACCTCTGCAGGTCTTGTTTCATTCCCTGGCGGGATGACCCATATGTTCATTCCTGAAGGTTCTGAGCCACTTGTCATCCTGTCTAGAGTGGGTTGTGTCAGTTTCTCATTGAATTTAATAATAGGGCATGGTTACACTAGGAGGCGCCTTAAAGGATCTTCTGCAGTCCAAACATAGTCCTCCTCACCTCTCTTAAGGAGTATTAGTCCAATTCCCCCCTGGTAATCTGGATTAATCACCCCTGCTAATAATTTTCAGAGAAAGTTCTTTTGTCTTTCTGCCATTTAATTGGTCAAGGGTGGGCTCTTATTTTTTCCAGACACACCCTCACAATGTGTCTTAGTTACTTATTTATTGCTGTAATAAAACACCTGACTTCAACAATTTAAGGGAGGAAAGATTTACTTAGCTCACAGTTTCAGAAGGTCTCACACAGTCCTTTCATAAGGCAGCCAGCAGTGGCAAAGGCTCCTGACAGAGACAGAGGCATTAAAAGAAGGAGGAAAATAATTACATGACCATTTCAATAGATGCAAAACAATTTTTGCCAAACATCCAACATCCGTGTATAGTAAAAAAACAAACATGAAGTTTAGACATAAAGTTCTCCTGAACTTTAGTTCAGGGTTTTATATAGATATCTGGATTATAAAGATGTAGAGTCGTCTGGAATAGTTCAGGGTTGACTATGGGAACTATAATAATTGACTATGGTACAGTTGAATATGAAGTTCATATTATGAAGTTTAGACTTAAAGTTCTCCTGAACTTTATGTCTACCAATTTACAGTTTATCCTATTCCAGACGACTCTACATCTTTTACATTTACATTTACATTTTACATTTACTCTTACATCTTTTGTACTTCTTTCTGTGTGAACTAGCTCATCATTTCATTTGCCCACTTTTCAATAGGATCCTTTATTTTGGTAGGCTTACTTTTCTTTAGCTCACTGTATATTCTAGTTATAAGCTTCTTATCTGAGATGTTGGTGGCAAATATTTTTTCCCAGTCTGTTGGATATCTTTTTACAATGTTGATGGTTTCCTTTGCTGTGCAGAAACTTTTTAGTTTGACAAGATCCCATTTGTTAATAATGGGGATAATTTCTTTTGCTAAAATTTAGCCAACTCACAGGCTACAAGATTAACACTAAAAATTCAATAGCTTTTCTCTACACTAACAATGAACTTATTGAGCAAGAACTCAGAAAAACAATTCCATTCTAAATAGCCCACCAAAAAATTAAATACCTAAGAGTATACCTAACCAAGGACGTGAAGGACCTATATAAAGAAAACTACATTGCATTGAAGAAAGAAGTTATAGGAGACACTAGAAAATGGAAAGGCATCCCCTGCTCTTGGATAGGCAAAATAAATATAGTCAAATGACTATACTACTGAAACTGATATATAGATTCAATGCAATTCCTATTAAAATAACAACAAGTTTCTTCAAAGAACTCGAAACAATAATTCTTAAATTCATATGGAACCAAAAGAGGACAAGAATAGCCAAAGCAATCCTGAGAAACAAGACCAAGGCAGGAGGCATTACAGTTCCAGACATCAGGCTGTACTATAAGGCAATAGTTGTAAAAACAATTTGGTACTGGCACAAAAATAGACAGATAGACCAGTGGAACAGAATTGAATATGCAGAGACAAACCCAAATACCCTCAAATACTTAATCTTCCACAAAGGGGCCAAATGCATACAATGGAAAAAGGACAGCCTGTTCAACAAATGGTGCTGGGAAAACTGGTCATCCACATGCAGAAGAATGAATCTAGCCACACACCTATCACCATGCACCAAAATCAAATCAAAGTGGTTCAAAGAATTAAACTTTAAAAATGAAACACTAAACCTTCTAAAAGACAAAGTAGGCAAATCTCTAAAAGACATAGCGGTAGGTGATTGCTGCTTTTTATAAGTATGTATTTCCCTATGTTATAGGTAACTTTTGTCTGTCTCTTGTACATATCAATGCATCTGTTACAGCATAACACTAGAATTACATTTATTATTTCTAATCTGGGGAAGGCATGCTAGAATTTGGTGCAAATAAGTAATACTTTCTCAGAAATGACTAAATGACATAAATTGTCATTAAGCTAAGGAGTATTTTTTGGCAAAATGTGTTTTTGCTTATATCTTAATGCTAAGTACAACTTCTATTCAGGGTCGGTAAGATTGCTTGTTAGTTAATTCTAAGTAGGTGAATGCTTTAATTTCAAGAGAATAGTTAATATATTTAGTATTTTTGCATTGTAAACCAATTTATGGAATCAAAAACCTTTAAAGAATATTATACATCTATTTTAAAAGCAATCATCAGGGATTAAAGCACAATAAGAAGCAATCTTATTTTTAAAAGTACTGATATGCAATTTAAGAGAAAATCAGTACTATGAAATAGGATGGTACTCAATATTTTAACTGCAGCATATGAAGGGACCTATGCAATTACTAAATTCAGGTGTTATGTATACATACCTGACAACTTTGTCCGTATCTTTTCTATTTTTCAGGACCTAACAGCACAACTCCAGGCCATGTCATATCCACCTGGCTTTGGGGAAATGATATGGACTTGAGTTTCTGGATTAACTTGTGGAATAAATTCATAATCATTGTAATATTTGTTCTTTAATCCTCATATTTGGGCCATGTATAATATGAACTTTAGAAGTTCATATTATGAAGTTTAGACATAAAGTTCTCCTGAACTTTATGTCTACCAATTTACAGTTTATCCTATTCCAGACGATTCTACATCTTTATAATCCAGATATCTATATAAAACTCCTTGATTGAACCTCCAGGCTTGAAAGGCAACAAGCCCAAGGACCTCCACCCATTCCCTCAGCACCACCTCTTATCTGGAAGAAGCCAGAAGGGTGCAGTAATCACACCCTAAATGATCTCAGGTTCTTAGCTCTTGAGAGAGAAAATATTAGAGAGAACGTTTGACGTTAGCCGGTCTAAAATCCCGGGACTAAATGAAAAGACAAGAGATGTAATTTCTTTCCTGTCCCCCCAAATCATACTTAGTAGTACACATTTGTGATACAAAATAATTACATTCAACTGTAAGAATCGGTGCATATACATATTACATCATTATCACTTTTTCTTTTCTTCCCTTTAAAACACAGACAAGCTTAATTTTAAATTACAGCCCAAGAGAATGCCATCTCCTGTGATTATGGTGATAAGATCTAGGACCCCTACGGAGCCCAGACTAGGAGTGAGGGTTTGGCACCTCAAGGTCTCAGAATTAACTAAAGAAAAATAATGACCTCAAAGGAAGAAAAAGATATTTCTAGAAGATTCATTTATCATAAAAATGTAACCTGAGACTTAATTTGGTGCAATTGCTGTTGTGGTGCTCTCTCACTTTCACATCTGAAAGTATATTCTGCCTCTGAAAAATCTATCACTTTGCAATAAGTGGCATTTTATGGAGCCAGTTGGGTGTGATAATGGGAGCCAGGTGGATGAGGGAGGGTGGGGGAGGGCGAAAAAGAGGGAGAGAAGGGATTATAATGTGGACAGTATATATGTGCAACAAAATGCTCAAGCTCATTGCAGCCTTTCTCTCTCTCTCTCTCTTCCTCTCTCTCTTGCCCATGAGTGGCACATATTAATAAAAATGACTAAAAAGAGAAAAATGCAATAAACTCTGTCTATACTCTGTACAACTGCCGACGAGTCTCTTGTCTGCGATCTTTCATCAAAGATGATGCAGAGCTGAGGAGATTTGTTGGCTCCTCCTAGTGTTCAGACTTCGAGCTGTTAGAAACCAGCTGCCAAGTCATCTGTACCCCTAAGCCTAGCTTATCTATACTTATTTGAATATTACTTCTGACCCTTTCTCTTTTTCCTCTTTCCTCTCCTATTGTTGCTGCCATCAAGAGCATTCTTCATTTCTCTTAATATGTTTTTTTCCTATATTTATTTTTGATACTTGCTTGGAGTTCCTTCTGTTTGCTTGCTCATCTATTCTTAAATGTGGCCCACTTTTTTCATTATAGCCCTTGGAACATTACACGTAGCTTCTACTTAGGTTTATTTCAAGCTGCCATATAAACACATAAATTTATACACAGTTATGGGGTATTATGTATTTTTAGTACATGTATATTTCTTTGCAGTGAGAACATTGGAAATCCTATCATCTAGCTGTTGAAAAATGTACAGTACATCATTATTGTAATATGTAGTCATCCTGCTATTCAATGGCACACAGGAGCATTTAACTCCTTCCTGACTATGTCTTAGGACTCGCTGATCCATCTCTCTTCACCCTTCCCCTCCTGTACCTGTCCCTATCTCTGGGAGCTGCTATTCTACTAGCAATATCCAAAAATGGAAGCAATTTTAATGTTTATCAACTTACAAGTAGGGAAAAATTATATATATATACCCAATGGAATATCATCTGACCTTAGATATAAGTAAAATTCTGTCGTTTGTGACAATGAGACTGAAGATCATGAAGTTAAATGAAAGAAAAAGACAAAAAGATAAGTATGGCATAATCTCATTTTTATGTGGTATCTAAAAAATTTAATCTCATAGAAGTTGAGATTTGGAATTAGGAGAGTCAAGGCTGTAGTGGGACAAGATCTCCCCATTAATGGCCCTTCAGAGGCACTTCTAAAATGCTGAAACAAAGCAAAAAAAAAAAAAAAAAAATCCTGAAAGATTTAGGTTGGGAAAAAAGAGGCCATCCGGGAACTGATAGGAGAGCTCGGGGGAAGAGGAAAGCTGAGAGAGGCTGGAGACTGAGACAGCATGGAGGAGAAGCACTGAGCACGCAGCCACCCTGGTTGTCTGGCAACCTGGGAGCAGCCAGCTGTCACAGACACGCAGTGAGCCTAGGGGCTGGGGACCTCAGAGCTAAAAGACAAACAACCCTCAGGAGAAGCCTACACCCGTTTCAGGCTGTGCTCTGCAGTGTACAGTGAACAGGTATGGATGAGAGAAGAGCTTTAGCTTGAACTGATCATGAAAACAAGCTACAGACTGGGCACACTCTGGAGATCTTGGGGTCATTCCTGGCTGGTGATGAGGAGGAGCTGTCACACCAGAGTTGCACAGAAGAGAAGCACCCGATGAGAGCAGGTCAAAAAGTGCCTCCCCCGTAAGGATGGGAGAAGCCAGGAGAGTCAGGCATGGTTTGTCCAGGAGGCCGGGTGTGGAAGTGCCTGGCAGAAGGCCTTCCATTTCTGTCTACTGGGCTCCTACTGCTACTGCTCCCAGTACAGAACCCAGTGGGTTTTGGGTCCCCTCAACATACCCTCACATGTTCAGAGAGGTGCCTCAGGTTGGCCACAGGAGTGAGGGCAGGCCTCAAGCAATAAACATTACTACAGACATGGACTTGGACACAGAAAGAGTGGAGGTAGACCTCATCTGAGGACACAGAGCAGAGTGTACAGTGCAATCCACAGGAGGACAAGTTCAACTGCTAGTGCCTCTTCCCCCCATATTTAGTGGGCAGTGAATGCTAATTCCACAGGAACTGGAAGGAGACTATGTATTCACATATCACAGGAAAAGATTTGGACTTTGTCCTCACCTCAATTGTTCTTCGTATGCATTTTAGAGTTGTGCTTATTTTTGTTTTGTTTGTTGCTTTTATATTTTTGTTTTGAGTTGTTCTTTTTGTCTTTTTAAAAGTGTTTTTAAAGACTTGTGTTATTTTCTGTCTATTTTTTCATTTCATTATGTGGTTCTTCTCTCTTTGTGTAACTTCTTCCTAATATAATTCTTATTTGATCCTAGTCCTCAAATGCAACTTTATCACACTTTTCTCTCTTCTGTTTCATTCTTTCTCTTCTCATAACCCTTTGTCCAGTCGTCCTTCTCTGCACCCCTACCACTCTTACTAGTATTATTAGTAAGCATTAATAACATATCTATTTCGTTTAGCTAATTAAGAGTTAATCTTTTGCTGTTTATGCGTAGGATATTAATGAAGATTTTTCTATAATTAGCAACAGAAATGTTTCTCTTTAATACATATTTCCAATAAGTTATTATTTGTTTTGTACCGATACCTTTATTGATTAGTATGAATCATACTTCAAATTGTAATGTTGAAAAACTTGTATAATTTAATTGGTTATTATCATGTCAGTGATTGACTTGTCAGGCTCTATCCCTACTGCTGATGCCTTTCTTCCTCTTGATAGTGGCGTAGTGGCTGCATCCTATTTAGACCTCATATCTTTTAGCTGTTTAGTTTAGCCTAGGCAATTAATACAAATTTCTTTTTATGATCGACAGTGGTACAATGTGGTACAGTGTTGCTTTTAGTAGGTATGTCTGACAAGTCAATATTTAGTTTATCTAGATAGCTATATTAATAGTATAGATCATGTTTTTAATGTTAAGGACATAGTAATTATATTATTTAACTGTTATTATGACATGTTAATAATTGGTTTCTCTTAGATTACAATATTACTGAAGACTATGCGCTTACATGATTGCATAATAGTTGATCTTTTTACACACTATGTGCCAAAACCTGGCTGTCTTGGAGTTGCTGACATTATTGCAATCCACTTTTTTTCCATGCTAAAAGTTATAAGGGATTGGAAAATCAGTAGAAGTCCAGACACTAAGAAGATCTTCAAACTTAATAACTGAGTAGGTAAAAATGAGCATAAATATCAAAATATATAAACAAATTCAAGGAAACACCAATGAAAGAACTAGTCTAACTGAAGAGATCTTCATAGTAATCGCAACCCTAAAAAACCACGTGAAACCACGTGAAAAAGGCAGTAAGATACTTACAAAAATGCATAATTCCTCAAAACCTGGCTGAATGGGCCTTGAAATAAATAAAATTAAAGGAAAATAACTTCAAAAGCCAAGTGGACCCAGTATTTGAACAGCCTAAGGAAGAAATACTTAAACAAATTTATAAGATGTTTAATGAGCTAAAAGAAAAATTTAATAAACACAAATGGACTTACTTGTTAAAAAGCTTCGAGAGTTTATAGAGGACACAAAATACTGGCTGAGGTAAACAAGGCAATTGCAAGATATGAAGGATCATTTTGTTCCGGAAGTAGAGTACATGAAAAAAATTAATTGGAAATTCAGAATATGAAAAATATCATTGAAAGCATGAAAAGCTAGTTAAAGCATTATGTGAACAGCGTGTCAGACCTTGAAGTTAAGGTTGAGGAACGAAACCAGGCATCTGGTGACACTCAAAAAGGAAGGACAGCAAGGGAGCTGAACTTAAAGAGAAAAAGACTGAGAATTATGAGAGAGAGATAAAAGTACAGAGCACAACACAAAAGATTTAAAGAACTTATTCACCAAAATCATAGCAGAAAATTTCCAAATTTAGGAAAGGAATTAACATTGAAGTAGAGGAGGCAAGACCAAATAACTTTGACCAGAAACGAGCCTCTCCTTGACATATCATAATCAAAATCCCACAAATTCATTAGACACAAAAAGAGAATACTAAACACAGCAAATCATCTACAATGACAAGTCTATCAACATAACTGCATATTTTTCAGAACAAAATTTAAATGCCAGGATATCAATAAGTGAAAACTTTCAATCTCTAAAAGAAAGCAAATGTCAATGTAGGCTGTTTTATCTGTCAAAATTATCCTTCAAAATTGGGGGAGAAGTAAAAATTTTCCACGGCAAAGAAAATCAAAGAAAATTTATGACCACTGGACCAGCATTGCAGAAAAAACTTAAGAGAATCTTAGACAGAAATCTGGAGGCTAGCAATTCCAAAGAACCCAGAGAAAGGAAACATCAAAGTGGAGAGAATAATTTCACAAATTAAAAAATTAAAACTCAACATTGAACAAATAAGACAATGACAGGATTTGATGAATATATTACAACACTAATTCTCAAGGTGAATGGTTTTAACTCTTCAGTGAAAAGACATAAACTGGAAGATGGGATACAAAATCCGAACCCAACAAATCATTACCCAGAAGAGACACAGTTTGTCCATAAACATCAACTAAAAGTAAAAGAATGGAAATTAATACTGCGTGTAACTGTGGCCTGAATACAAGTACTATTCTGTTCTCAGAAACAAGTCCTTAAGCCAACATAGATCAAAGAAGACAAAAACGGACACTGTGTACTGAGAAGGGGGATGATCTAAATGGAAGAATTTACAAGTGTATGTTCGCCCTATATCAGTGCGCCCAATTTTAAACTATTGGACATTAAGGGAACAAAAGACTCTGATACAGTCATAGTGAGGAACTTCAATGCCACACTCTCACAAATAGGTCGACCAGATTGAAAAATTGACAAAGAACTATTAGAGCCAACTACACCATGGAACAAAAGCACTTAACCAATAAATGTGTAGTGGTCACCCCATAGCAACAACATACACCTTTTCCTCAGCAGCACATGGAACTGTTATCCAAAATAGAACATATTCCATTACACTTTAAAAAACAAAAGAATTAAAATAATTGTCTACATACTTTTAAATCATAGTTGTATAAAACTAGAAGTCAAGAGCAAAATAAACTACAACAAAATGAAACTAATAATAGCAAAAGAAACTGCAGAAACTATACAAATATATAGAGATTAAATAGTACATGATTTCCCCCATTTTATTGATATGTGTAAGTGCAATACATAAAGTTTACATTGATCTTGAGTATTTTATGCACATACATATCGTGGCAAAGTTACAAATCCTTCCTTTCTCTCTTTTCGACCCTTCCCACCTTCCATCCAGTTCCCATTATTCCCGACATTAAATTCTATGAAATAATTGTGATCTGGGTTTCTCATATCAGAGAAACCATTTGATATTTTACCTTCTGCTTCTGACTCACTTCAATGAGCATGATGGCATCAAGTTGCCTCCATTTACCTACAAAGGCCTGAAAACTATCTGTCTTTATAAATGCGTAGTATTCCATTGAGTATAAATACCCCAATTTATGTATCCATTGGTCTGTTGATGGGTATTTTGGTGTCTTCCCCAATTTAGCTATTGTTAGTTGTGTTTCTATGAACATGGGTATACATTATTAAATGAGCAATGAATCATAGGAGAAACCAGGAGAGAGATCAAAAACTTCCTAGACTCAAACAAAAATGAAAGTACATCATACCAGAATCTATGGAACACAGTGAAAGCAATAAATGGGGGAATATGTATAGCTTTAAACACACACATTCAAAGAACTCAGAGAAATTCTCCCAAATACTCTAATGATGCAGCTCAAAGTTTTAGAGAAACAACAATCCAAATCCAAAAGCAATAGAAAAAATCATAAAGATCAGAGTAGAAATTAGTGAAATAGAGACTTAAAAATACAAAAGACAAATGAATTAAAGAGTTCGTTTTTTGAAAGAATTAAGACTGATAAGCCTCTAGCCAAATTTATCAAAAAATAAAAATTTCATATCAATACCATTAGAAATAAAAAGGATGAACTCACAAGAGACACTGCTAACATCCACATTATTTTGTTTATTTTGTAAATACATGAATTCCAAATTCTATAACACATTAGAGACATGGGGTTTGGGGAATCAGTGAGCGTGTATATGCCCACCCCTTTTTCAGAGGTTCAGCCCTTTTCTAGCTGACTGTTGCCTCTCTTTCTACCCTGTCATTTATATTGGAGCCTTTTATGTCATTATTTTTGTGCATTTCATAAAAAGGACACCCACCTAAAGTCCATCTTTTGTCTGTGGTCCATTTCACTGAGGATTATTGACCCAAGGTGGCCCCATTTTCCTTCAAATGCTCCATATCTGTCTGTCTGTCTTTATGGCTGCGTAGTATTCTATTGTGTATAGGTACCACATCTTCTTTAACCATTCCTGTGTGGGTGGGCAGGTAGGTTGTTTTCAGGATTGGGCTATTATGAATTGTGCTGCTATAAACATGGCTGTGCATGTGTCTTTTTGGTATGTTGACTTTATTTCTTTTGGGAACAAGCTTTTTTTCATTTCACTCTTAAAAATCAGGCATTTTGCTAAAGAAAAAAGTTTAATGCATATGATAGAAATTATTTTTTCTTGAGGTTTGTCTATTTCTACTAGCAAAAGCCTCACAAATGAAACATTCTTTCACAGTTCATAATGTTTCAAAAGCGTGCTGTCGCAAAGAAGGCATTTCTGTAAACAAACAAAGGTGGAGAAATGCGATTTGGCAGCTGAGCCATAGTTTTATATGAAAATAAACTGTATCTGTGTCAAAAATAAAATCCAGAGAAATACAAAAATCTATTATATGAACCTATAATCCAGTAAATTAGAAAACCTAGAAGAAGCAGGTAAATTGCTAGATATATGAAATACAAAAATTGAATCAAGACAATAAAAAATTCCTGAATAGACTAATAACAAGTGATGAAATTAAGGCAATGATAAAATCTCTACCAAAAAGGAAAAGGCCATGACTTTATAGATTCACCACAGAATTTTATCAGAAGCTGGACACGATGGCACACGCCTGTAATCCTAGCACTTGGGAGGCTGAGCCAGGAGGATTGCCATTAGTTCAAAGTCAGACTGGGCTCCATAGAAGTTCAGGATCAGCCTGGGCTACAGAGCAAGACCCTGTCTCAAAAAAAAATTATCAGAACTTCAAGGAAAAGCTAATACTACTATTTTTCAAAATTTTCTAGGAAATAGAGAATCAACACTGCCAAACTCCTTCCTGAAAACTAGCATTACCCTGATACCAAAACCTAACAAAGACTTAACAAAAAAGAAAGCCATAGGCCAATTTCTATGATGATATTGTTGTGAAAGTTTTCAACAAGATCCTTGCAAACAGGATGGAACAAATTATTTTTGAAATCCTACATTGTGAGCAATCATACCTTATGAGCTGGGCTTCTTTGCAGGATTGCAAAGATGGTTCAACACACATAAATCAGTTAATGTAATACATCACATAAACAAAAACAAGGACGAAGATCATGTGGCTATCTCAATAGATAGATAAAACCTTTAACAAAATTCAACGTTTATCTGTGATAGAAACTCTGATGAAAATAGAGATGGAAAGATCTTATATCACTCTGATAAATTCTATCTGTGACAAATCTACTGTCAACATTTAACTAAATGGAGAAAACCTAAAAGCATTTCTTTTAAAGTCAAGAACAAGACTACAATGTCTACTCTCATCACTCTAATTTAACATAGAATTTGAAACCTTAACTAGATAAATAAAGCAAGAGAACAAAATAAGGGGAATTTTTCTAGGAAAAGAAAAAGTTAAATTATCCTTACTTGTAGACAACATGATCCTTTACGCAGAATACGTCACAACTTCCGCCATAAGACTCTTAGAACTAATAAAATCATTTAAGTTGCAGGATACAAAATTAATACAGAAAATTAATACATTCCTACACAACATCAATTAAATCAGAGAAATCATAAAAAGTAATCCCATCTCCATAGCCTTGAAAAAAATTCCTAGGAATCAACCTAAGTAAAAAAGTGAAAGATGTTTATGATGAAAACCAATAGCACTCAAAAAGGTGGGGCGATGAAGAGTACACAAGGAAATGGAAAGGCATGCCCTGTTCCTGGATAGGCAGAACCAATTGTGTCAGAAAGGCCACACTATCAAAACTGATGACCAGATTCAATACAATTCCTATCAACATACCAACAGCCTTTTTAAGAAAAGTAGAAAGAATCATCCTAAAATTAATATGGAGCCAGAGGAGACCAAGAATAGCCAAAGCAATAATAAGCAACAAGAAAAAGCAGAAAGCATCACAATCTCGGATATTCAGTTATATTACAATGCAACAGAGATTAAAAAAAAAACACACACACACAGAATTGGCACAAAAATAGAAAGGTGGACCCATGAACCGGAATGGAAGATTCAGAGACAACCCTGAGCAATTTCAGCCACCTGACCTTTGACAAAGGGGCCAAGAACATATGCTTGAAAAAGCCTCTTTAACTAAATGGTTCATGAAAAATTGGTTACCCACATGCAGAAGAATAAAACTAGGCACACATCTTTTACCCTGCGCTAAAATTAGCTCAAATTAGATCAAAGGCCTGGCTATTAACATGAAACTGAGTTTGCCGGAAGATAAACTAGACAAAACCTATGAAGGCATTGGCATAGGCAAGGACTTTTCCGACAGAGCACCTACTGCACAAGAGATAACACCAAGAATCAGTAGTGAGATTATATTAAATTAAGATGTTCTGAACAGTGAAGGGAAAAATTACTGAAGTGAAGAGAGAACCATTGGAATGAACAAAATGCTAGTCACTCCATGAGCAACAGGTAATATCTAGAATATACAAATAGCTGAAAAGAATTAGACACTTGAAAATAAAAGACCCATTCAAAAATTGGAGATACAGATAGCCAACAAGTACATGAAAAAATGTTCAGCATCTTTAGCAAGTAGAGAAATGCAAATCAAAACATTACTGAGATTCCGTCTTATTCCATAACACTAGTTGTTATCCAGCAATTAAAAATAATAAATACTGGTTAGGTATTAAAGAAAAAGGAACACTTCTATAATGTTGATGGGATTATAAATTTACATAACCATTATGGAAACCAGTGTTGAGATTCCTCAGAAAACTCAAAATAGATATTCATTTTGTCCCTACTATTAATTTTCTGGGTATCTTTCTAAAAAAGTTAAAAACATCAGATAAGAGGAAAACATGCGTACCCACATTTATAGCAGCACAACTCATAATAGCTAAACTTAGAAGCTGCTGACATGTTTACACAATGGTGATAAATTTGAGTCATGTGTAGGAAATTCATGCACCTTGAGACCATTATGCTTTTCAAAATGTACCAGTCACCAAAGCTTAAATATCTTATGGTTTCCCTAATATGAGAAACCCAAATACAAATAAGTAAAATAGACAAATAAAAGTAACAAAAACAAACAGGTTCGTTTTTTTACTGTGAACTGTATATTTATTCGGCCAGGATATGTCCAGATTCAATATTTGCTGTTCCTAGACATGATAGTTGCTCTAATTTCTCCTGGTTTAATTGAATTTTTTGCTCTTCTATTGTCTTGAAATTTTCCTAGAAACTACTTAAAAGAAATGTGTGATTTGCATTCCTCTGGGTTGCAATCCATTAGTTTTATACTGAAGCCGAGTTGATGTGTCAGTGAAGTGTTGGGGGAGAACACTGTATGATTTAAATTCTTCTGAATTTGTGTAAGTTTTATGGATGTTATACAGTCTATTCTGTTGAATACTCCATGAGTTCTTGAAAATATATATATATATATATGAATACAGTATTCTGTAAATTCACTTACATAGATGCTTTTGGTTCACAGTGCTGATATACATTTGTTGATCATTTTTGTCTTGTCTTTCTATTTTGGAAATGATATTGAAGTTTCCCAAACATATGGTTTTCACTTCTTTCAATTCTATCAGTTTTTGCTTCATTCATTTTGAAGTTCTACTGTTTTGTGCATACATATACAGGATCATAAGATCTTACTTCCTGATTGTCCCTTTTGTCATTGTGCAACATCTTTTTCTTTCTTTGACAATATTTTATGTTTTTCTCCATGACGTATATATGTATGTATGTTTGTGTGTGTGTGATTATATACATACATGTATATAAATGTATATAAATTATTTAAATCTGTCTTTAAGGTAGAGTAATACTCCATTGTGTATATGTACACCACACTTTCTTTATCCATTGGTCTACTCATAGATATTTCAACATCTATGATTAAGCTATTGTTAGTTGAGCTGCTATGAAGATGGGTATGTATGTATCTCTCTCATTTGGTGCTTTTTGCCCTTTTGAAATGATACCCAGAAGAAGTATCACTGGGTCAAATGGAATATCTATTTTCAGTTTTTTTAAGGAATCACAATAGTGCTTTACATAGTGGTTATACCAGTTTACAGTTCCACCAGCAATGTCTCACCTGCATCCTCACTAGCATCTACTGTTCGTGAGCTCTTGAAAGAAGCCATTTTCACTGGAGTAAGACGGTATTTCTGTGTTGTTTTGATTTGCATTTCTTTAATGGCTAAGGATGTTGAGCATTTTTTTCATGTATTTGCTGGTCATTTGTACTTCTTCTGAGAACTGTCTGTTCATTTAATTTGCTCAGTTTTAATTGCTTTTATGATTTTGAGAGGTCTATTTTTCTTCAGTTCTTTATGCATTGTAGTTATTAGCACCCTGTCCAAAGTTTTCAGTGGTAAAAAATACTTTCCCTCTTCTGTCAGTCCACTCTTCACCCCGTTGACTGTTTCCTTTGCTGTGCAGAAACCCTTAAATTTGATATAACCCTGTTTGTTGTTTGTGGTGTTCTTTTGTATCAAGTGTCCTATTGAGAGCATCTTTCCCCATGCCTGTATCTTCAAGAGTTTTGCTTCTTTTGTCCTCCAGGAGGTTCAGTGCCTAAATTTTAATACCTAGGTCTTTGATTCACTTTGATTTGATTTTAGAACATGGCTAAAGGTGTGTGTCTAGATTCATTCTTCTGCTTGTGGTTAATTAGTTCTCTCCCAGCACCAATTATTGAGGAGGCTATCCTTTCTCTATTGTATGTTTTTGGCTGCTTTGTCAAAGATCAGACGGCGGAGGGAACTTGAGGTTGTCTCTGCATCCTCGGTTCTGTTCCATTGGTCAGCCTATCTGTGTTTGTGCCAGTATCATATGTTTTTTTTCACTGTTGCTTTGTAATGTAACTTGAGGCCTGGAATTGTGGTGGCATCTGCTTTTATCTTGTTCAGAA
Organism: Ctenodactylus gundi; assembly: GCA_004027205.1. Classification (NCBI taxonomy): domain Eukaryota; kingdom Metazoa; phylum Chordata; class Mammalia; order Rodentia; family Ctenodactylidae; genus Ctenodactylus; species Ctenodactylus gundi. Next base: position 59,682 of record PVKB01005805.1, read on the forward strand.
TTGCTTTGGCTATACTGGTTTTCTTTTGGTTTCATATGAATTTTAGGATTTTTTTTCTAGTTCTGTGAGAAATATTGTTGGTATTTTGATAGGAGTTGCATTAAATATGTACATCAATTTTGGCAATATAGCCATTTTGACAATGTTAGTTCTATGTATCCAGAAACAGGGCATGTCTTTCTATTTTCTAAAGTCCTTTTCAGTTTCTTTTTCAGCATAACGTAGTTTTCATTGCCAAGGTCCTTCCCTTCCTTGGTTAGGTTTACTCCTAGGTATTTGATTTTTTGGGGAGCTATTGAGAGCAGAATTATTCTTCTCAGCTCTTTCTCAGTGAGTTTATTATTGTTGTATAGGAATGATATTGATTTTTGTATTAATTTTGTATCCTGCAATTTGGCCGAATTTCTTAATTAGTTTTAATAGTCTCTTGGTGAAGTTTTTAGGGTCTTCTAAGTACAGAATCACGTCATCTACAAATAAAGGTAATTTAACTTCTTCCTTTAAAACATGTATTCCATTTTTGTCATTCTCTTGCCTGATTGCCCTGGCTTGGTTTTTGAGTATCAAAAGAGTGGTGAGAGTGCACAGTCGTGTCTTGTTCCTGAGTTAGGGGAAATGCTTTTCAATTTTGCCCATTTAAGTATAATATTGGCTGGCAGTAGGATTGGCATAAATGACTGCTATTAGTTTCAAGTAAGGTTCTCCCATACCTATCTTTCTCAGAAATTATTTTGTTATTATAAATAGATAGTGGTTTGTCAAAGGCTTTTTCTTCATCTACTGAGATGATAGTGTGATGTTTGTCCTTGCTTTTGTTTATGTGGCATTAGATTAATTGACTTACGTATGTGGAATCATCCTTGCATTCTTGGAATAAAGCCTATTTAGTCATGGTGAATAATCTTTTTTAATGATTTGTAGAATTCTATTTGTTGGTATCATATTGAGGTCTTTTTCATCTGTGTTCATTAAAGAAATTGTCCTATAGTGCTTTTTCTTGTTATATCGTTGGTCTCAATATCAGTAGCAAAATGAATTTGGCAATATTTCTTCTCTTTCAATTTCATGAAACAGTTTGAGAAGTACGAGTGACAGATCTCCTCTGAAATACTGGTAGAAATCTGCAGTGAATTTGTCCAGTCTTGGACTTTTCTTTTTAGGTAGAGACTTTATCATTGCCTCAATTTCAGTACTTATTAGAGGTCTGTTCAAGGTTTTCATATCTTCTTGGTTCAAATTTGGCGTAGTGCATTTGCTGAAGAATTCGTCCAGTTCTTCCAAACTCTTCAATTTGTTGGAGTATGAATTTTCAAAACAGTTCCTTATAATTTTTGGAACTTCAGTGTCTGTTGTAATTTTCACTTTTCCATTTCTAATTGCATTGATATGTTTTTTTCCTTGTTCTGGTTATTCTACCCAGAGGTTTATCAATCTTATTTATTCTTTCAAAGAATGAAGTCATAGATTTGTTGACATTTTGTACTGACTTTTTTGTTTCAATCTTTTTAATTTCTCCTCTGATCTTTATGATTTCTTCTACTACTTTTGGATTTGGATTGCTCTTGTTTCTCTAGGACCTTGGGGCACATCATTAAATTGCTTTTATTGTGATTTGTTGTGGAAAGGCTGTTTTCGGGTCAGGTTATTGCATATTCTATGTGCTTGCAGTAGCTCAATGTTAGTTTATTTTTCTAGATTTGTGAACTTTTCTGCTATAACATTACTGAATATGTTCTTCATAGTTTCTGCAATCCTCTCCATTTTCTCTTGCATTCGCATGTTTTAAAGTTTGTTTCGCTTTGAGTTGTCCATCAGATATTTCACTCAGTTTCCTTCTTGTCTTATTGGTTTTTGGTCCTCAGTGATTTTATCGTTCAATATGTCACACAATAATAATCTGTCCACAAATTGCTCAAACTAGTTTTCTATGTTTTCATCTGAGTTTTTCATAACCTGGAATTAATCTTGGAATACTTTGCCTTTTATATCTCTACTGAAATGTTCCTTCATTTCTTACATTGCTTTATTTTTCTGTGTAGTGGTGTCTTCTTTCTTTTTGTATATTATTCTGTTGTTTGTTTGATTAAATCCTCTTTGAACTCCCTGAACATCTCTTGTATTTGTTTAAACATATCTTGTTTGAGCTCTTTGGTCACTAGGTCCCCTTGGGTTTTTTGTTTTTGTTTTGTTTTATTTTTCTTTCTTATGGATTCCACTACTTTGGGGCCCATGATATCAGTCTGGGAAGTCAGGCACATTTTCAGGTAACTTATTGCCTTGTTTTCCCCATGGTTCTATTGCTGTGGGTTGTAGACAAGGTAGTGTCTATGGACTCTGTCTCTATTATGCAGTTTTCATCCATTAAATTAATTCACATAGTAGAAGAAAGGAGATTATAAAGATCATAGTTGAAGCTAATGATATTGAAATGAAAAAATATTTAAAAAATCAATGAGTCAAAGATGTCATTCTTCCAAAGGACATAGCAGTCTAGGTTGGTATTTATGGATGATGTCACTCCATAATTTCCTGGCATTTGTGGTCTGTTTTGAAAAGTCTACAGTTATCCTGATGAGTTTGTCTTTGTGAGTTACTTTCTCTTTCTCTCTTACAGATTTTAATATTCTCTCTTTGTGTTGAGTCTCTAGAATTGCAATCATGATGTATCATGGGGATATTCTCTTTTGGTCAATGTAATTTGTAGTTGTACATGCCTGTGCTAGCTCAACGTTCATTTCTTTTCTTAGATTTGGGAAATTTTCATTTGTAATTTCATTGGACATGTCCTTTAAATCTCTTATTTCATCCTCCATTTCTCTGTTTTCTCTTATACTCCCATAATTCTGGGGTTGGTTTCTCTTTGAGTCATCCATTAGTTGTTGCAACAAGTCTCTATCTTGGCTTTTTGGTTTTTGGTCCTCACTGACTGTATTTATGTTCCTGTTTATTCACCTTATCTTCAAGGTCTGGTCATCTATCCTCAAAGTGTTCAAATGGTTTCCTCATTTTTTCATGTGAGTTTTTCATATTCCGATGTTCAGCTTTTCTTTCTATATTTTACTGAATTGTTCCTTTATTTCATGCACTATCTTCTTTATTGATTTCTTTTTTACAATCCTTTAACTCAGTATTAATGGCTGTTTTTTTCTTTCATTACATTCAATTTGAGCTCCCTGTGCATCTCTAGTATGTCTTGCTTTAGCAATTTTGCCATTACAATTACTTGTCTTGTTAATTTTATTTTCTGTAAGTTCTGCTACTTCAGGACCACTGTTATCAGTTTCTGGGGTGTCAGGCCTTTTCATAGGTGATTTATTGCCTCATTTCCCCATGGTGCTATTGAAATGAGTTGTAGCACAGGTAATATCAATGGGCTTTGTCTCTATTCTACGGATTCTTTTATTAGACTATTTCTGCCCTTTGATTTTCCTTGAGTTGGTTGAGGTTTTAGAATTTCTAACTATTCTCAATTTATTCAGCTATTAATTTTGAAGGTCTTCTCAATGACCATTATTTTCTTGATTCCCTCTTCTCTTTTACTCTTCAGTGAAGGAGGAACAGATTACAAAACTGTGTATGATTTACAGACAAAATATTTGGTGGCCTATGTTGGCTATGAAGATCACTATCTATGTCAACATCCACACTTTGAGTAAAGATTTACATTTACATTATTACGTAAGATTAATAAACTATCAGCAAAATTTGGTAGCTAGTTTAATATTATAGCTCTTCTATCCGTGACATTAATATGTGCAGTATATACCCTAAATGTCTAACTAAATCTAATATTGGCTTATTGAAATTCTCTGTTAATGGCAGTATCATATTACAGTCATCAAAATAAAGAGCTCTATATTCCTTATCTACTCTAAACCAAACCACCAGAAGTTGTCCACCCTTATTAGCCTCCACCCACTACACCCTCTTTAACAGTGTGATGGATATTTGTATCTATGTTTACACATTATACATACTAGTTGTATACTTGTGCTAACCAGATCTTGATATATACACCAAATTCTCTCTTAACATTCTAAACGTTATCTATACTACTAGTAAAAGCTTCTATACAATTGTTTCATAGCCTATTGGAGGAGTTTGTTTATGGAACCATTATATTATTGAAGGTAATATAGAGAAAATTCTCTTATTGGTATATTTCTAGCTGAATAGTATACAGTAATTGCACCATTATTAGTCTATCTTTATAGCTTTCAGTTATTGATACTTAACAATGTTCCTAATAAGGGAAATTGTAGTAGGGAGAGAGCAAAATTAGATTAGGAGTTGAGTGTGTAATAGAAATCAGGGAAGTGTTTATATGGCAGAGAAAATCCTGACGGAACTTATGTTTCAGTCAGAGGATAAGACATAAACTAAGGCATTATAAACCAGAATAGGATGGGTTAAGGAGAGTTACGAATGAAGTGGAGAAGGTGTGACTTTACACTTTATAGAAAGATTTATCACGAAGTGTGTAAATTATTAATCCATAGAGGGAAAAATTCAGAAACTAACAAATATTAGAACATTAGGAGGTGGAATGGAAGAAGAGAAAAAGAGACACACCAAAAAAATCACTTTCTGAAAAAATACACATCAGTTACATCTATAGAAAACCATTGAAGTGAGGCCTAAGTCTAAAAAAGAAGGGGATAATTAACAGTGAACAAAGAAGAAAAATGAAACGAAGCAAAAGAAAGAACAATTATTGCTTTGTGCTATTTGAAGTTCTTTGCTTCCAGAGCCCTAGATCCCACAGTCTATATATCTGACAGATAGGTCTGGCTCCTGCCACTGGATTGGCTTAGATTTCTGTCAAGCTAGAGGACCTGGGGTTTTCCCAGTTGTTCTTGCAGTTGCTGTGCTCCCAACTGGTCTTGATCATGCCCAGGGTGTGTGAAAATTCCAACTTTTCTCCCTGAATTTGTCAGGAGACACTGGCGGGGATTCCTGTTGTGTAACTCCAAAAATAGCAACCCCCTAAACTCATCCTCAATCCACAGACTCCAGTCTCCAAGGCTCACAGATTAGGCTCACCCTGCTTCTGTACCATAGCTGGTATGAGGGAGAATTGTGACCTACCACAGCTACGGGTGCCATTGGGGCACATAGTCCCAAAAACTCCATAGTTGTCTTTAGGTGACATACCATGTTGCAATCCTTGCAGGCCCTCACAGTCGTTGCAGTCTACTGGCAGGTGCAGCAATGCTTTATTCTGTAGCTCCAGGTGTGCTCTCTGGCTCCCTGTCTTTTTGTCTTTCCTTGTGTGGAAGTCTGCATTCACTCACTGACAATCTTTGCAGCCCTTCCTCCTGTCTTTTGGTTATGGCTTGAGTCCAACAAATCCTCTGCCTTTCTAGTTTAGGGTGTAGGGGAGTTTCCTAGCTAATTTTCCACCCTCCAGCCCAATAATGTAGAGCCACTGAGGAAATGATCTCTCACCATCACCATGTTGGCTCCACAATCTACCAAAAATCTTAACAGTTCCAGTATTTCTGAAATATCCAAGTCCAAAATTTCCTTTGAGACTCAAGGTGAACATTTAGTTGTGACCCTCTCTAAAATAAAAAAAAAAAGTTAAACATTTTCAATATATCATAGTGCAAGGCAAATACTTTATTCTAATAAAAAGAAATAGGGGGATAAAAAGGAACAAAAACAAAGAAAGGTTGAAGCCCAGTAGGGCAAACAATAAGTCCTACAGTTCCATGTCTAGTTCATAGGTCAAGTTGTGAAAGGTGACCTCCAAAGGGCTTGCACAGCCTTGCCCGTACAGCACTGCTGGTCACAGCTCCCAGGCCTCTCTCTCCTGCAGTAGTATGCTCATTGCCTGTGGCTTTCCTTAGCAGGTGGTCCATGTTCTAATATTTTCAAATCCCTATCATTTTCACTGCACTTCTAGTTTTCCTTTCACAGCATCATTTATTGCCACCCCAGAGGCATACACTTCTGGCCTTAAATGCCTTCACCTGAAATACAGAAGGAAGCCTACCTGACCCCTTAACTATTTGCATTTGGCATGCCTGTGGAGCCATCATCATGTGAGTGATGTTAAGCCCTGCTGCTGTTTTGAGCAAATAGAGCAGATCCGGGTCTTTTTGGACATAGCTATCACAACCCGAAAGGCTGAGTATTGTTAAAAGAACTTTTGGGAAGTGATTCCCTAGGCAGACCTTCTGAAGCAAGACCCGCTTCTCAAATGAAAGCTTTGTAATTTTGCACACGTGTGCCTGAAAAAGGTGGGGTCTTGATGATTCCTGAGATGTCCTTAAGTCATCTTTCCTATTGTCTGACACAAAGCTCTTGGCTTCTTTTTCAATGCTAATCTTTTTTTAGCAATTATGCTTTCCATAGCCTCAATTTTGCAGAGGCTTCCTTTAAGGTGAAATTGTAACTTTTTTACATTTTCATTTTTCATCCTAATTTTTATAGTACATTTTGCTTCAAAGGAATCAATAGTATAGTACTCATGCCATGCATTTAAACTGTCTTCACCATATTGATTAACCACTCATGTTAGTCCCATTCACCTATAAAGTCTCAGAACATGGGCAAATTGAAGACAAATTTTCTGCCAGGGTGCAATACACATAGCCTCTAGTCCAACTGCTAGTAGGGTCCTTGTTTCCAACTAAAACCTCTTATACCTGGCCTTTATTGTCTGCATTTCTTTGGGCATTATGGTCTTCTGAGCTCCAACCAGAGTTTCCCACCGAGCTCAGCTTGTAGCATTCTACGGCGATAGCCAGCACCCTCAAACCTTTCTAAACTTCTTCCCCAAACTACTTGCAAAGGATTCTAAACCACTTAGTCAGGTATAATCACAGCAGTGATCCTACTTTTCTGCTACTAACTTTTTGTATTAGTCACTTTCCCATCAGTGGCACATAACACCTGACACCCACAACTTTAACCTTTAAGTTCACTTTGGCTTATAGTTTTTAGAGGATTCAATCCATTACCACCCAGTTCCTAGGCAGAAAAGTAATGATAGAAGAGCCTACTGGAAAGTAGTTGCTTATCCCATGACAGCCAGGAGTAAGGGAAGGGAATAGCTGTGGATAAGATAAAATTCCCTGGGTCATACCTTTAGTGATCCACCTTCAACAAGGCCCTTTCTCATAACAGCTATTATTCAGGTACTGAACTCATCAATGGATGGTTCACTGATAACTGTAATACCTCAGTGATCCAATTACCTTCCAAACACATGAGACTTTTGGGGAACACTTTAGATCTGAACTATAACACCTTCCATATTCTTTCCCCCATACCAGGCTCAGAAAAATTCTGAGTAATCAAGATGGAAAACATATAGTATTTCTTGATTAACATTGCGAGTAATTTTCTTTTTTCCTTTTTATAGCTTCAGTTCTTTCAAATGTCACTGGCGATTTTACATCAAGGGCGTGTCATGCCTTATGGAAGTCCTAGGACTTGGGATACCAGTCTCTGGAACTGGTGTGTGAATACTTATAGTCCTGATGGGGTTAGAAAGTATGTTCTGTGAGAGTTTTTGGCAGCTGTGAGTATATTAACATTTTAATTATTGATTAAATAATATTGTTCAGTTCCCACAGAACACATTTTTAGACTTGCCTTGATTTAATTTAAAATATATTTGGTATATGTCATATGTAGATGAGGCAAAAGCTATAAAGTTATTGAAGTGGCAGAAATTCTGTTTTAACATCATAGTGTTTATTGAGAACTGATCTATTCACTATGAGAATAGACAAGGAAAATGAGTTCACACTTAAGCTTCAAGTATCTCAGAATTGTTTTACTGCATTTACAGACCTGATATACTAAAGCCATAAACAGCACACATGTAGAGGAAACACTACTATACTAACTCCAGGTTGAAGACATTTTTCCTATCAATGTCAATGGCAAGTTTAATTTTAACTGAACAAATAAGCCTACCATATTTTATGCCATATGATATCTATTGGAAATGAAGGGTCAATGAAATGGAGTCCTTTCTGTGACTGATCTGACAATCTAGCAATCTAGGAAGGGAGGGAAGAAAAAGAAATGCACAGAAAGGACAATAGCTGCTGAACTTCAAGTCTGTCGAAGGAAAAGTGGTAAACAGCCATGGTGAAAAGAGAAAGAAGAGGCAGCAAAACAGATTGAGAATGAGAGCCCAAAAATGGAAGAAGAAAACGAGGAGATGCATCTCACGATAAATTTGAAAGGCCTAAGGAGTCTCAGTTATCCTCTAGATCAGTGGGTTTACATCTTTTTTACTCATAGGAATTTGGCTTTTGCATGGTATTCTGGTACCCTTGTATGTATCCATGTAGGCAAAGGCTTGCACCACACTAATGTGAGTCTTGGAAAAAGACTTTGTGATCTTCCTGGCACACAGAGAATGGAAGGCCTATAAGAAGTTGCTTTAAGGTCATCTTCCTCTTAATCCCTATCTCCCCAAAGCTGTCTTGACCAGGTTTTTGAACTCCTTCTTGGTCCTGGTAAGGTACTGTCCTAGATATTTCAAAAATAGAGCTATGCAATGTAAAAGCGCTAGTCTAGATTCAACTCCTCTTTGACAAAGTACCGGACAACTTGAGTTATATTCTCTTACCCCCTTTGTTTTGGTGATACTTGTTTGGATGTGTGAGACAAGGTTCACAGGGAACTTTTGGCTGATCTTCTTTTCACTGTCTATGTAAGTAATAAACTGTCTAAATCTAAAAGCAGCATATCCTATCTTTATTAGTCAAGTCAGTCAGGCCTTGGCCTGCCTCTCACTTTGTTATTGGCATGTACGGTACTCAGTTTGGGGCCGGCAAATGTACAATGCCCTTTTAGAAAACATTGGTCTCCATAGGACAAGTTACAAGAAAAGACAGATTCACCTGGTAGAAAATGCTCTTGACTATTTTGACACACAAAAGGGGAGATTATGATACTCCTCTTGAGGGATCCACATAAGGAAGGCTAAGCCCCTAGGCTCTCATAGTCACTTTGCCTGTGACTTGTGTGAGGGGACAGGGCAATGGGTAACTACTGGAGTAGTTACAATTTGTCTATCAGAAACCTACAGAATTTTTTAGGTTGCAAAAGAGAGCAGTTTTTCCTTTGACTATCTGAAAATCTCTGTCCTCCCGCAGCAGCTGTGTGAGCCCGGTAGTGGATAAATTCTCTAGCGTGACCTGCAGATAAACATTTAGAAGTCAAGTGGCTAGAACTTGATCAAAACCAACAAATGCTTTGTTGTTATTAAAAGTGCTTTTGTTTAGGCCCGGAGAATTATCTTTTAAAACCACAAAAAGTAGGCAAAAATGCATTTACTGGCAGAAATTGCTTCCTCTATGCTACTCCCTTCTCTATTTCCCAAGCTTCCAGCTACTAACTACATTGGTGCTTGTGATACACTCTTATTCTCAGTTTTTGTAAAAAAAATAAAATCCTAGTAGGATTGGGACAAAACTTTACATGGAGACAGAAATTAAAAAATTAAAGTAATATATAAGTGAGGTTTAAGATCATTAATTGTATGTCTAGTTGTAAAAATTTGTAATTGGCTTGAAGTGTGATGCCTACTTGAATTTTGAATATTTATAAACTTATAAAAATTTCTCTTTTGTTCTAAATTTTTACTGTATAATGATATATTGATAGTGTTGGCTGTTAAAGATTTCATTCTTAGTTGCCTTGGCTGCCCAGCTAAAGGAACAACTCACAAACTCCCCCCAAACTCAAGGCCTGCTTGTTAAACAAAACTTCTTGAAACAATGTAGATAGCTTGAAAACAGAGTCCCTCTGATAGTCAAAAACTGCTGTTTTCCAAAGTAAAAAAAAAAAAAAAAATCGTATGTTCCTAGTTAAAAAATTGTTGATCATTTATCTTAAGTTTAAGAAGTCACAGTGCAGGAGACTGATCCCACCTGTCCTTGAAAAATTGAGTTTATTATCATGTTTAGTTTGTGTAATGCTGGGGATTGAGCCCAAGGCCTTGATACTTAACTACATCCCTAGCCCCTTTTTATTCTTGATTTTGACAAGGGTCAGGGTCTGGCTAAGTTGTTAAATTGTCCAGACGGAGCTCAAAACTTGCAATCTTGCCTTAGTCTTGTTACTTAAGATTGCTTTGGCTATTCTAGGTCTCTTTTGGTTCCATTCCAGGCATCAAGTTATACTATAAAGCAATAGTTGTAAAAATTATAGGGTACTGGTACAAAACATACAGGTACAGCAGTGGAACAGAATTGAGGATGCAGAGACAAACCCAAATACCCTCAGCTACCTAATCTTTGATAAAGGAGCCAAATGCATAAACTGGAAAAAAATAGCCTCTTCAACAAGTGGTGCTGGGAAAATTGGACATCCACATGTAGAAGAATGATTCTAGACACACACTTGTCACCATGCACTAAAATCAAATCAAAGTGAATCAAATACCTAGATATCAAAACTGAAACACTAAACCTTCTGGAAGACAAATTAGACAAATATCTAAAAGACATAGTTAGTTGTAGGCAAAGACTTTCTTAATAAGACACCAAAAGCAAAAGAAACAGCCCCCAGCATTAACAAATGGGATTATGTCAAATTAAAAAGTCTCTGCACAGCAAAGGAAATTATCAACAGTGTAAAAAGAGAACCAAAAGACTGAGAAAAAATATTCACCACCATTACCTCACATAGGAGGCTCATAACCAGAATATACAGGGAACAGAAGAAAAATAAGCTCCTCAAAACCAAAGACCCTATCGAAAAATGGGCAAAAGAAATAAATAGGCAGTTCTCAGATGAAGTTCAAATCTCCAATAAGTACATGAAAAGATGTCCGACATCTTTAGCCATAAGAGAAATGCAAGTCAAAACATCACTAAGATACCATCTAACTCGAGAGAGATTGGCATATATCAAGAACACAAACAGTAATCAGTGCTGACAAGGCTGTCGGGGAAAAGGAACCCTCCTGCACTGCTGGTGGGAATATAAACTGGTACAACAACTATAGAAAGCAGTATGGAGGTTTCTCAAAAGATTGGAAATAAATATCTCCTTCGACCCAGTGATACCTGTCCTGGGAATATTCCCAAAAGAGTTAAAAACAACACATAACAGAGATACATGTACACCCATGTTCATAGCAGCACAGCTAACAATGGCTAGAACGTGGAAGTCACCAAAATACCCATCAACAGACCAGTGGATACACAAACTGTGGTATCTATACACAATGGAATACTATGCATCTATAAAGTCTTGGGGGCTTTTGTAGGTAAATGGAGGAAACTTGAGACCATCATGCTTAGTGAAGTGAGTCAGAAGCAGAAGGTGAAACAGTGAATGATCTCTCTGATATGAGAAACCCAGTCACACTTATTTCATGGAACTTCATGTGGGGAATAATGGGAACTGAAGGGGACAGGAAAGGAATGGGAGGGTCTAAAAGAGAGAAGGGTAGTATTTGTAACATTATGTATATGCACAAAATACTCAAGATCAATGTAAACTTTGTTTTGCACTTATACTTATCAATAAACGGGGAAAAATAAAAGCAAGAAAAAAACCCCTGCAAATCCTCTTGGCTTCCCAGGGTGCAAAGATTATAGTCCTGTGCCACTGGAACTGGTTTATTCTTATGTGTAACCTCTTCCTCCTGGAGGATTATAGCATTGCAACTTTGGAACGAAAGCAAGCTGAGACCCCATAAGCTTGCTAGCCTGTTATAGAGCTGTGGTGAATAGCACAGACCTGGCTACTGAGGTGTTTGGTGGAAAGGGAGAAGATGAGGTTTGGCTGCTCTGACTAGTAGATGAAGGAGTCATGCCAGTATTGATGAAGGAAGAGTAATAAAAATCAGTCACTTGAAGAGTAACTCCATAACCTGGCATGCACACATTGGCCAATGGCAGAAGAGTATGTTATAATCAGTCATGGTTGGTCTCAGTAGGCATTCATAATGAAACGGTCTCTTACCATAGATGAGTTTCTGTCTCCTAATAAACACGAATAATTGAGAGTGAAGGAAGCTACAACTTCCCCCAAGACTAATGTAACCACAATCTAAATTTATTGTAGAGAACACATGGTCTCAGATGATAAGATAGTCATTCAAAGTCAGATACACTGGTTTGTTCAATTGGTATCATTAGGCTGCTGGGGAAAATATAATCTTCTCTTGTACCCAGGAGTAGCCTCTTGAGAAGTACTTAACTCCTAGTAAACAAACAACCAGGATAGGATACTAGAAACCAGACCAGAAAAAAACCTCCTTCAGGCTGAGGAAGAGAATAAGAACCAACTCAAATCTTCAGACCATAGAGCCTATGGACATAGCTATTATGTTGTGGAGCCTCATGAGACTGATAAGTTTCCCATAAGGAAAATTCTCTTGCCATCAGGCCACAAGAAGATCATAACATTTTATGATTCTGGCTATTGTAGGTAAGTATCTTTGACCAGGTATGGCATTACTGTGGACTGAGAGGAGGAACCCCAAGAGGACTAGGTTTCTTGTTGAAGGTTGTATCATTCAAGCTAATGTTGATCAACACTGTCAATATCAATTATTTACACTGACTTCACTCTTTTTCAGATACAGCAGGACTTACAGGCCTTACACGCTGGTCAAGGCGTGATGAGCATTTGGCAGCAATAAAGTTGCCAAATGTTCTCAACTTTTTTTTACTGTTTTTGCAGTACTGGGGATTGAACACGGGACCTTCTCTCTGGCCTACATTCCCAGCTCCTTTTTACTGTTTCAGTCAGGGTCTTGATAATTTGCCCAGGTTGGGCTCACACTTAGGATTCTTCAGCCTCTGCTTCCCAAAGTGCTGGGATCACAGGCTGCACTACTGAGCCTGGCATCAACACTTTCAAAAAACCTATGCAAGCCACTCTGGTGCTGGGAAGTATGCATGGACAAAATCACTATGGCAGGCTAAATGGCGCTCTACCTATAAGTGTTAACATCTGAATTCACAAAAAGTATGACAGTGTCATAGGGAAAAAGGAAATAAGCAGATGCATTTTTGAGATGGGAAGACTATACCAGATTACCCAGGTGGGCCCAATATAATTATAATAAGAGCTCTTACAATCCTTAGTGAGGCAGGGGGACAAAGAGGAGAAAAAGTGATATACTTCTGGCTTTGAAGATGGAGTTAGGAATTGCAAGCAAAGGAATGCAGATGGTTTCTACAAGATGGAAAAGGTAAGGAAGTACATTCTCCCCATAAATCTCCAGAAGGCACATAGCCTAGTGAACACCTTAATTTTAAACTTCTGATCTCCAGAACTCTAAAAAATTTATAGTGAGTCACTGAGTTTATAGAAATTAGTTGCAGCTGAAATACCAAATTAATATAACCCCAAATTAACTAGATTTGGAAATAAACCTCAGATTGGACAATGAATTTATCAAACCTTATATATTACAGATATGTGATGTATATATTTTACATGTGTGTGTAAATTCCTGAAAACAAATGTAATTGGTATATATCTCAAATATGTATTAATAAAAATTGAGAATCTTTTTTGTGAATCCTTTGGGCTAACACATACTCAAGTGGTTGAAACATAATTATGTTGATCTCAAGTGATATTCCCTATGTGGAAATGACAGAATGGTGGTGGTGGTATGAGTGCAGAACCAAAAACCTGCCAGATTGATCCAGTCCAGTTGTTCAGTAACTGCAAAGCAATAAACACACCAGGATGAAAAATGGTTTTCACCCTAAAAATCTCGGATTAATGGAGGCAAGGAGCTTATCAAAACTAAATACTCTTATACTAGCCCTATTTAACTCATGAAAAATGCCAAGGATACTTGATATCTTACTGTGGACTACCATAAGTTCAGTGCTTCCAGATACGGTAGTAAGGACAGCACATTATGCAGACTGCAATGTTGGGCACACATGACTTCGGCATCTCACTGCATCTAGATGAACCAAGCCATTTTTCCTTCATGTGGATCAAGATTAAAATATATTTACTGGGACACAATAATGAGTAATGCAATATAAACTCCCATGATTTCTAGTGTGAGACCTGGAACAGACTGAAACCTCACTAGAGGTGCTTGGTACTATTACATGGTGACATTACTGTGATTGGAAGAGATAAGGATATTACCTTAGGTAGATGGCCCAATAGGAGTCATTAGTCTGGAAGATTAACCCTGAAAAGAATTTGTGGCCATCAACTCAGTAATGTTCTTGGGAACAACATGGATAGATCCCTAAAAAATAATCCTTGAATGTGATTTTGCAGAAAAAAAAAAAAGGATGATGTTAAATCTTCCAGCAAACAAATAGGTGGGTAAGCAGTTAATAGGTATTTTCGATATTTGAGGCAGTTCATATTCCACAAGAGGATATTGCTTAGCCAGTTGTATATGGTCATTCAAATGGATTCCTGACTGACAATGAGTCCTAGAAACTACCCAGAAAAACTGTGAAGACTTCCACTCAGGCCAGCTAGCTATAAGGCACTTTGAGCTACAAGTGTCAGTAACTGACAATTCATTACGCAGACTAGAGCTTTAGACAAAAAAATGTAGTCACTAGGCAATGGTGTTCTCTGGGGTTTTAGCTGTAGCACTTAACTTACATGACTACTTGAAATATCCAATTTGAGAAAATATTACTGGTTTTTATTGGGAATTCATGGATGATGACAAACTAAAATTGCAATTACAGCATTGTGACACCCTGACACCTCTATCATGAGATCAATCAGAAATGAGGACACAAAGTCAATGTTGAGCAATGTTGTAGTTCATTTACCCTGTTTTAACAAAACATCACAGACTGGGTAATTATAAAAAAAAAAAACAGAAATTAATTTTCTCACAGCACTGCAAGTTTGGAGTCCAAGATAAAGGCACCAACATGTTTGGTTGGTGGTAAGGTCTTCATATCCTGGACAGAAGGAATATTGTGTCCTCACATGGCAGAAGTCAGAAGGCAAAAGGGGATAACTCCCTCCATCAAGCTCTTAATATGAGAATCTGTTCTCATTCATGAGGGTATAGCCTCATGACTTAAAAACTTCCCAAAGGCCTCACCCTCCTTGAGGATGAAGTTTCAATGTGAATTCTGAAGAAGAAAAAATATTCAAAGCATAATATCCAAAGAGTGATTATTAAGTGAAAAATGGATATGTTAAAAAAAAAAACTATAAGCTAGGCGTTATAGAGTCTTAAAGTTACACGGAAAGTAAGTAACTGGTCCTGCCCTCCCTAAGGCTGTCACAGGTGGGGGTCCGTGCCAACTCCTTGGGCTTCTTGGGAACTTCAACCTTCTCAGTTGCCTGAGTCTGCTTCACAGATGGATCAGCTAAATTCAAGGCCAGTGGGATATACTGTGCAGCCCCAAAGAAAATTGTATGCTGCAACTGTGCATGAAAAAGAGACCCCCCCAGCTCAGTGGTGTATTTCCATGGTGTTTTCTCTCAAAAGTGTACTGTTACACTTCCACTTTCACTGACTCTTGGGAGTGAGCCAAGAGGCTGGCAGTACAGTGCTTTAGAGAAGTAAGATGAATGGATAGCCTCAGCCTGTATGGAGATAAATATTATAGCAGAAAATTGCATAACACTCACAAAATCTGTTCGTGACCCATGTGGACAACCCCAAGAAAGGATCCTTTAAAAATAAGCATAAATGGACATAGCAAAAATGACTATTATAGGTGTGTGGTGGAAGACAAGTATGCGGTAGATTATAGATTATAGGTGTGCAGTAGATTAGGGGCTTAAACCTGGAAGGGGTGGAACACAGAGGCTCTACCAAGAAGGGGAGGATCACTGGCCAGGACCTGGAAAGATAAATGCAACTTTTTCCCTTCCTCAGGGGACTTCTCTTCCTGTTTGCAATGCTGTGAGAAGCTGTCTCCATCTCCACCTTTGTCATAGGCTTTCACTGTTGCCAGCAACCTGTAAATGGACAGTGACCTTCTGAAACTGCGAGATAAAATAAAGTTTTCCTTCTACAATTTGTGTATGTTGGGTATTCTGTCCCAGAAATGAAAAAGTAATGATGACAATGATCAAATGTGAACGTATGACACTTGGATATGGCATCTGCCTAGATATAGCAATGTACAAGGTGTGGTAATGTACTGAAGAACTTAGAACTAGGTCCAAAAGCCAAGACCCAATGATTCTAGAACATAAGTTCTAACAGTCTGACAAATGTTTCAGTACTAACAATTACATAGCTAACTAGAAGAGGGATCTTTGGGACTGTTGTGGTTTGGATCTGGAATGTCTCCCAAAAGCCTCGTGTACCTATGGATACTGGGTAGTGTTGGGAAGTGGGGTCTGGATGGAAGGGCTGGATACTTGGAGGTTGACTTGAGGGGAGTGTACTGGTTCTGCCCTTCCTCCCAGACTGGTCTCGTTGGGCCATGCTATGAGAAACTCTGTCTTTGGAGCACCAGCTCAGGATCTGGCTGCAGCTCCACCCCCACTCTGTGATTCTACCATTTCCAGCCACCCATGCATAAACAGATTATGTCCTTCTGAAACTGTGAGCTAAAATAAATCTTTCTTCCCTAAAGTTGTTAATGTCAGGCATTCTGTCCCAGCAATGATAAAGTAATTAAAACAGGGACATAGGGACAGAGGTGTCAGACCTGGAAAATATACCATATACTCACCCCTTACCCTCCCACTTCCAACTATTTTTCAGGGAAGGTATTCCCATCCATTCTTCTCTATTTAGCAAATGGATGTCTATATTAGAGTTCTTAGGAAGAGAAACTTAATAGGCTATCTATCTATCTATCTATCTATCATCTTTCTATCTATCTATATTCTTATAGAGTCAGAACAGAGTCCAAAATGGCCATCTACATGTACAAGAGCTGGAGAATCCAGTAGCTGCTCAGATGTGAAGCAAGAACACTACTCGGAGACCAAAAGTCTGGATGTTCACTAGAGGGCAGCTGGTGTGTCTATGTGGGAAATCAGTGTCCACAGGTGATGGTGGAGACCTGAAGACTGGAGTGAGTGTGCTCTGGAGAAGCTATGGCGAAGACCGGAGCAACTCTGTATTGGAGATTGATGTCTACAGGTGATAGTAAAGGCTGGGACTCTCTCGGGAGTAGAGATCATTCCTCTTCCTTCCCTTTTATTCAGTTCAAGCTACCAATCTTCTGGTTGGGGCCATCCACATCCAGGGTGAGTCTTCTTTCTGCAGTTTGCTGGCCCAAATATTAATTATCCATGCTGAAAACTCTGTCCTAGTGGAACATCTTGGTGTTTCCTAACCTATTTAAGTTGACATAACAGGACATATAATAAAGGGTTACATTATTCAATGGGCTCTGAACTACATTCCCAATCTTTTTATTTTTTAATTTATTTTTTAATCTTTTTATTTTTAAGGCAGTATCTCCTAAGTCACTGAATTTCTTAGGCTTAAATCTACAGTCCTGCCTCAGTCTCCCAGAATTCCACAATTACAAGTGTGTGCCACCACATCCAGCTTAAAGGCCCTATTTCAATTCACATTGGGCTGCATTAACTATATATATGAGAATTATAAAGCCATTTCCCACCCACTTCCCTTTTTCCTCTGAGAGGCCGTCATTGAACTAGCCTCTCATAATTTACCTTTTACTTTTTTTTTTTTTTTAATGAGGCATAGGGCTTCCTATCTGTTCAGACAAGGCTGCAGAATATAAAACCACTCCTATGCAGCTTCAAGTTGGCTTCTCAGCAACAGGGTATCCCACAACTTGCATCAGAATCATCTAGCACTTTTGTTTCTTTATTGTCTTTTAGAGTATATGGGACAAGGACCCATGGAGCCGGCCCTTTTGGCTCACTTTTCTGTGCACTGTTAATGTAAGTACTGAAGCTTCTTGCATCTTCACTAGCAAATCAGACTTTGACAATAAATATATGAACTTGTTACTATATGCATGTAATTCTCATTGCTGTTTGTTTTGCTCATAAGCTAACATAATTAGCATACTTGCATCCATTCAATGGTTTTCATATGATGAATTACTGAGGGGTTACCTTGTCCTGCAATCCTCTGCATTTGAGAAGTCTTCACCGAACTATTTAAGGTATCCAACGGAACAGTTTTGCACTTTATCATAACACTTCATGAGGCTAGAAAATAAGGGGTATATTGGCACAGGAAGACTCTGAAAAATAAAAACATAATTTATAAACAAAATGTTCTGCATAAGGATAAGCCAGACCACAGACCACAACCTCAGTCTTATTTTTCACATATTTTTCAGTACACAATTGCCTAGTAAAATAACAGCAGTGTGATTTGAACAAGTAGGAGGTGTGACAATTATTCATATGAAAAGCATAATATTTAATATAAGCACCATAGGTGTCATGTTTGGGTTCTTTGTCTGGCTCTGGGGAACAGAAAACAACCCAATTCAGTCTCGATGTGCAGAGACCGCAGAGTTTAGAAGGCAGGAATATTTTGGCTAATGAGCATAATATAATTTCGGTAAGAACTATGATATAACAAAGCAATGAGGTACTAGGGGAAATGAGTATATCAAACTCCAGCAGATCAAAAAGAGATTCTCAGAAACAATAGTTTGAAAAGGTAAGACTATGAGTGTTCCTATTTTACAGACAAGAAAACTGAAGATTAGAGAGGCAAATTAACATGCAAGAGGCCACCGCCTCTTGTCAGGCTAATTTTGGGCCATGGCCTATTAAACTCTAAGCTACTATTTAATTTATCATAACTCCCCAGAGTTTCTCTGGCTCTATTTGCTTCTAAATCCTAAAAAGAAATCTGCTGAAGTCAGAGAAGACTCAAATTAGAAAATAACTTCCACGCAGAGACTGATTAAAGTTTTTCTTAAACATAGTGGTACCTTCTCACAGAGAAACCTTGAAATTATAAACTCTGCCCAAGTATGAGTGAGAACAGGCCTGAAGATAAGTTTCTTACCTCCCCTTCTCCACCACTGACAATGGGTGACTGTTCTTGGGATTTAAGCATACTTAGAGAGCAGAAGGAACAGCTTTACCTTCACATTCCTTCACCAGTAGGAAGGAATGAATTTATCTTCCCTGGGGACTTCCATGTTGTTCTTAATTTTCACCTTCTCCTTCACAGACCCCAGATCTGTAACTATGAGCACAGCTTCATTAACTCTAACCTAGCAACAGAAAGTTTTAATCTTTGCAAGATACCACAACTAATACCATGCAGTCTAGATCCTTAAGGGATATTTGCAGTCTGTGAAATTCAAAATGGTTCCCTGTTGGGCGGGAATGTTAATTGCTCATTTTCCTATTACAACTACTTCAAATGTAACTTTAAAATTAATCGATGTGTAACAAATTATAGCTACTGTTCACCACACAGAAATATTCAAATAATGACATCATTTGGATTTTTATAAAATTATATAAACTTTTTTCCTAAAGATCCCCCCTCCTTTCACATTGGTGTGAAGAGGACTGTAGGTCAAAACCCCTACTCTGTAGCACAGATGCATCCATTCTCATTTTCCTGTAGGCACAAATAAGTATATGATTTTCCCATTTAAATGAGCTAAATTAAGAGAAAAACTTGTAGTATTTGGTCTATGTAGCAAGGGACCACTAGCCACTCCCTTTTTGGGTATTTGAACTCTTAGGCTAGAAATGGTACCCCAGAGCCATTATATTTGAAATAATCTAAAAATTTTCCCACCTACTTTTTCTAGTTTATATATTGGCCTTAATCAGAAGAACTCCAACAATTACTTTTATTAGCTTTTTATCATGAAGAGTGTCAAACACAACAAAAGTAAATATGAACATTTATAATGAACCATCACTAAATAACAGCTTCAACAATCTTAAATCCAATCTTGTTTTAATATCCCCAATGCACTCAATATCTATACTAACTATATTGAAGCAAATCCTAGACACCATATAGCTCAACTGTAAATATTTAAATGTAAATTTAGCTTATTTGCAACATAACAATACCATTATTACATTTAATATCCAATGTTCAAATTATCCCAATTGTCTCATAAGTGCATTTTCTTTAGTTTGACCAAATTAGAATCCAAATATCCAAATAAGGTCCATGTAAATGTTAACATGTTTCTTAAGTCTCTTTCAATCTACGGGTACATCCTCCATCTTTCATAAATGTACTTTATTTACTGAAGAAACTGCGTCATTTGTCCTGTAGAGTTGTCTGATGTCAGGTTTCTGTTGATCTCATCTCTGTGGTGTGGAGTAATACGTTCCTCTGTCCCTTGTATATTCTTTAGATTAGGAATTGTGTTGAGACTTGGTGAAATTTAAGTTCAAAGTTTTGGCAAACACATTTCTTAAGTCTACAGTAATCAAAGCACGTGTCAGCAATGAGAAAGACATATAAGCAAGAATTTTTGCTAATATCTTATAGCTGCCTGGAAACAGGTGTGTGATACCTGATATACAAAAGCCACATATATGCTACACAGACCAAAGGAGGTTTTACTACTCAATACCATTACAAAATAGTAATTATTTAAACAAGTCTCCAGTGATGTCTACCATATTTCAAGTGACATCTTGTATGCTAGATATATAAAAAGACCAAGGAAACAAGTTCCTTGCATTCGAAGTCACATCTGTTGGGAAAGAGATGCATAATCATAAGAGCACAAAAAGGCCTTAGGCGCCACAAGAGAATGTTTACAGATACAGTGATAATACAACAACCTGGAGAATAGCCATTTTCATAACAGGAAAGAAGTGTCCAAAAGCATAGGATGAGCTGTATCATTGGGATGTCAAGGAGCTCACCTGTGCTTCACAATTCCATTCACCATTGGATTCAAATACTAGACTATTTCAAAGTAAATCTGAACAGTATCTATGACATTCACCTTAAAAAGATAATCTTATTAATAGGGTTTATGGGTTCTTTAGCCAACAAATTTTTATTGAGGGTCTACTTGTGGTTTTCATAGTAGGCATTTCTAAATTTATGGATCAATGGCAAATGGCTCCAAATTTTAGCCACTGTTCTAGACTCCAAGAATATGAGGAGGATTCAGGTTCAGTCCTAGTCCTTGAAGAGTTTGTACTCTAATAGGCCAAAAGTCAGCCAGAAGGATGATTGTAATACTAGAATAACATCAAGAACATTTGTTTTGCTGGGTGCTTCCACAAAAGGTACTCTGAAAAACAAATTTCTGTCCAGCTCTGAGAACTATATGCTCTAAAATGGCATTTTCAACTCCTTTTCCCAATTAACAACTATGGAGGGAGGAAATGCTCTTTCTTACAGTTACATTCTATTTAAAGGGAAATGAGGAAAGAGCTCCAGCTTCAGAGCCCCTTAAACTATCCTGTTGCTGAAAGGCCACTAACATTGCCATTACTTTACAATCTACTTTTAATGCTATCACACACACTACAAATTGATTTTAATACAAAAATGTTGAACTCTTTACAAAACTTCTTTCATATGAAACCATACAAAAGAATTATTATAGCCACTCATCACCCCTTATTTCATTCTACATGATCTGATCAATAGAACCTAGGTTTCTTAGAAAATATGTTAATTCCGTATCAAGCATATAAAAGTTCCCTTTATTCCAGCAGGTTTTCTTCATACTATTTTTAAGGAGAAGAGTAGGCACTTGTCCAGTGGGGGAAAATTAGCCCTTTACAATGCATGCTGCAAATAAAGTTCTACATCATGTCCGAAAGCTTTATTTACCTTTGATCAATGCACTGATTTTTGGGTATAGCATGATCGAAAAATAACTTAGCTGCATATTTTTACAGCAAATGCCACATAAAAATGCACAAGTGCCATGTAATAACTCTGTAAGGAGAAAAAAATTCACCTGTACATCAAAGCTGAAGAATAGATGTCACACATCCCATTTGTTTTAGTCCATGTCATCTGTTTTATCCTGAAGTTTCTATATTACTCCTATAAAACAAAAGGCTATTTGGATTCTTTCATTTTTTTCTAGACGGAACTCCATATGCATATTTAACAAGAACTATCTATGTGAACCTGAAGTTCTGTTGCAATTTGGGAATAAAAGCCTTCAATGTGTTACAAATTGTATAAGCTAAAGATATCTGGATGCTAAATAAAATTTCAATGGAGTTGTAAACGATCCAAATATTTCTGAAAAAGCAACTGTTTATAGGTTAACAACATTTAAGGTCAGTTGATAACATTGCCTACTCCCATCTACTAAACACACAACTCAAAAGTAAAAGTGAGATTGTGCATTATCTCTAAGAACACCATGTAACCCAGGCATTTCTGGCATTTCCAATGGAGGTAGTCTATCTACGAAATAAAGTAATAAAGAAATAATCCATTTATTCTGATGTTAGTGTACACTTTGTAAACTCTCAGGTTACTGAGAATATCTATTAGTTGATTTAGATTACTGGGTAATTATTGGTAACCATATACAACAACTACACATAATTTAGAGTACTGTATTACATACTTGGGCTTTAAAACCAATAATTTAAAAGCTATCTTCTACTCTTATTCCTACAAGAACATTAATTTTTGCTGAATATATGAACTATAGACGTTTGTATATGGAAAAATGGTTTAAAGGTAGAAGCAAAAACAAAAATGATATTCAATTTTACCAATAAATGTTCTTTTTATATACTCATTTGTAGAACTACTTAAATTACAGTTCTGATGACTTCACATATTAAGTGTGATATGTAGAACGATACCGCCAATGTGTACTCTTTTCACAAAGTAGGCTTTTCTTAACAGTTATGGGAGAAGATGGGTTACAGAAGATGAACGAAGACCTCAGAAAGCAAAAGCCAAATTTCTTAATATAGAACACGTAACAGTGACCAACGATGTTATGTGAGCACTGCAAAACATTTATTAATAATGCTTAAGAGATATTATACATTGTAGGTTGCCCTAAAAATTAGGCACACCTCCAAACCCTTCTCACCAAGGAGGCTTTCATTCTACCTAATTTTAGACATGGCCAGAGGGACGGAGGACATTCCATAAGACAGATATGATAGCTGAGTTTAAGGAAATACAAACGCCAATGTAAGAGCTTTTAATTCACTGCTCAGAAGTTTGTCCTTGAAAATGAAGCATTTATCCGCATCCCAGTCAGTACAAAGGCTAGCTAGGTGCTCCTGCAATTTGAAAAGTTTTTAATAGCTGAATACAAAAGACAACTCACTTAACTAGGAGGCAACCACCACTAAACAATCCACTGGGGAAAAGGGGAGGAATCAACTGTTAATGCTGGAAGTTTAGCTGGGCTGTCACCAAATTCAAGAAGAGACAACTTTCTTTCGAACCAATTGTACATGGGCGGGGGTGGGGGGGGGGGAAGAGTTGGAAGGTGAGCTGGTAAAACCATATTGTATGGGTACATTCAAAAAGTCACGTGCGTCAAGATGTGTTTGCCTGCAATTCCTCAGAAATCCTTCTTCTATCAGGTGATACCTTGGAAGTATACAGGAAATGGCCATGGAAATAGCAGAGAAAAATTAGCAGTGGTGAAAACGTTCTGAAAACTCAAATGGTCTACATTTGAACCGACAAAACACACTTCTGAGATGGGCATGTTAGATCACATGTCTGAAGCTAAAATTACTGGCGACTGCAGAAAAGAGCACGCAGGATGTGTCCAGTGTTTCCCTTTTGCTTTTCAATTTAAGATGGGTCATCTGAACCAAGTGGCACCACGGAGAGGCTCCCTGATGACTAGGACCACGGCTGCGAACGAGAAAACAACTTAAGAGACAAAATAAGAAGATGTCCACACAGTCCAGTAGGTTGTACTCCACAGGCCTCCGGGACAAATCAAACCCCAAGCCTGGAACCAAAAATATGCACTCACATTCACGTTAAAAAGAAAGAAAGAAAGAAAGAAAAAGAGATGAAAGGTAAGGAAAGGAAGGAGAGAAAAGGAGGGGGGGGAACCCAAAAAGCTCAGGAAAATGCAAAACAAAAACAAATAAACCAAAACCCCTCAGGCTGCACATCCTCTACAGCCATCCATGTCCCCAAAGCAGGGCCGGCCTCAGTTAAGGCACCTTGAAGCGAAGTCCCATGCAGCTTTGGCTTGCCAAGAAACATTGTACACTGTCACCAAGAAGCGAGTGTTGAAGGCATCCGAAGGACGTGCAAATTGTGTGGCCACCGCGCGTGGCCACGGGGACAGCCGGCCAGCGCGACTCGGAGGTCCGCGTGCCCAGGAAACAAAAGGGGCCCCTGCCGCCCCGCGCGACCGCACATGGCCCGGGCGCCCGCGGGCGGTACCTACTGGGGCGCGCTCTCCGGGGGCGG